>VMDO01021267.1:0-35770 GCA_007922755.1 Pedetes capensis
TAAAAAGTCTTCCTAATTATAACTAATACATCAATTGCCAATAGCTTCTTTAAAAAGATTGAAGAATAAATTAGATTTAATTTTCACATAAAATGTGTAATTATTACTATTATGTTCTTTGTCTTAACTAAAATACACATACTTACACTTAAAGTATTCACTTTATTATGAAAAACATTTTAAAATTAATTTATATTAGCTCATACTTACATTTTAAAAGCTCACCTGGTATGAAATGTTTAATAGAAAAACATTAAAATTCTTAAGTTCAAAGTTGTTGTTGTTAGGTGCTGTCCAGTTGGGTCTGACTCAGTGACCCTCATAGGGTTTTCAATGGCTGATTGTTTTGGGATGTCACATACTTCTCCCACTTTTGTGATACTGGGGATCCAACCCAGGTCCTCAGAAGGTGTGGAACAGCACTCTACCAACTGAGCTAAACCCCAGCCCTGAGTTCAAAGAGGACTTGCAAAATTACCCAGGAAAAATTACATAAATGAGCAAAGTAAATGAACAATAATCTCACAGAAGATAAAAGCAAATGGTCAATAAATATAAGCAACATGTGCATCCTTATTAATAGTAAGATATTATCAGATTAAAATAATAATCTTATCATAGCAGCAAAATGTAAAGGATGATATTATCCAGTATTTTCAAGGGCATCATTCTATACTGATGAGCTGTAAATAGAATATTTTTGAAAAGTCTTATGTAGTATGTATTTTAGAAGTTTTAAATGCCCATTCTCTTTGCCATAGTAGTCCTGCTTTTAGGAATATACCTATACTTATATCTATATCTGTAAATATATCGATATCCATATCTACATACATACCTGCAGTTGTAGCCCTGTGGCATCCCATCCTGTCAGATCTTGGAAGCTAAGCAGGGTTGGGCCTGAGACCACCTGGGAACACCAGGTGCTGCAGGCTTGGCAGAAGGACTTGGCAACCCACTGCCAAAAATCAATCTGCCATTAAAAGCCCTATGAATAGCAGAGAAGCACTGACAATAGTGTTTCCCCTGTTGTACGTAGGGTCACTATGAGTCAGATATGGACTCAATGGCACCTAACAACAACAACATATCTACAAATACATACACACATGTATGTGTGTAAGATTATTTAAGTATGTAAAGCCATGTATATAAACACATTTGCAGTGATACCTGTTTCTAATAGCAAAAGTATAGAAACAACTTACAAGTCTATCAATGGTTGAAGGATTAGATCATTTACAATATATACATGTTATAGAATTCCATGTAGTCATTAAAAATAATCCATAGATTAATTTACTGGGAATCACTAACATGGCATATCACTTAATGAAAAAATGAAGACCAAATATATAAGATGTTACCAGTAACTTAAGATATTCCAAAATATGACTGGGCACTGTGGTGTACGCCTTTAATCTCAGCAACTTGGAAGGCAGAGGCAGGAGGATTGCAAGTTCAAGGCCAGAGGCAATCTGTGTAATTTAGCAAGACCATATCTCAAATCAAGAAATTTAAAAATGAGCTGAAGGTATAGCTTTGTGATAGGGCACTTGCAAACCACGTGTGAGACCTGGGTTCAATTCTCCAGTACTGCAAAAGAAAAAAAAAAGATATTCCATGATATGTAATGCCACTCAGTATTTGGCAGGTGTAAATGCCATTCCTTTTGGGAAGAAGCTTATTTATTTTATTCCAGTTCTCAGAGAATTTTCTTGAATAATACACTCCCAAAGGAAATGAGCATCTCACAGCCAAAAATCATTCAAAATCCAGGGAAACAAGAGACTGCAAAATAGAGATATCAGAAATAAATTCAAATTCTTCAGACAGTGTTATAAGACATAGATTATAAAATAATATGTTTAGCATATTTGCTAAATCTGTTTAGCAAATTCAAATTCTTCAGACAGTATTATAAGACATAGATTATAAAATAATTATGTTTAGCATATTTGAAAATCTGTTTAAAGAATAAAAAAAGTACAAAATGATTGATCCAGTTTAATCATTAATCAAATAGAATACTTAGAAATGAAAAGTATAATAATTGAAATGAACAAAAAAAACCTCAATGGGTGGGCTGAACAGCAGATTAGACACAGCTAAAGAGAGAATTAGTGATCTCAAGACAAATAAGCATGGAGAAATTGTCCAAAATGTTGCACATAAATGAGATGCAAAATATGGGAAAAGGTTAAGAAAAATGGTGAATACAGTGGGAATATTTCTAAGTGAGGGCCCAGAAGAAAAAGAACAGGAAATATTTGAGAATGACTAAGAATTCTTCAAAACTGATAAAAATATCTTCCTCCAGACTAAAATTGGAGCATCGTGGAAACCAGGCAAAATATATACAAAAGAAAACCTACAATTACACAGACCATAATGCAACTAGAGAGCAACAGAGACAAAGATGATCTTTAAAGAAGATGTATTACCTCTAAAGGTGTGACAAACTGGCAGCTCTTTCTTTGACAGCCACAAAGGAAGCCAGAAGACTGTGGAATGACCTATTCAGTGTGCAAAAGGGAAACAATTTTCAACCTAAAGCTCTATGCTTAGAAAAAAATGTCTTTTCTGCATGAAGCCAAAGAGATGACATTTTCAGGCCATCAAAAAGTGAGGGGAGTTTGCCATTAGCATATCTTTGCCAAAGGAAAATCTAAGAGTGTGCTAGAGAGAGAAAGAAAGTGATCTCATACTCAAAGTCTGAGATACAAACAAAAATAGAGACTTCCACTGATAGCCAAGATAGAGTAACAGGACTTGGATTTAAGCCCTTGCCTGAAACATCGCCACCATCAACAATAAAATGGAATGGCAGGATTGAAGAAATAAAAGAAGAGTGTGTGAAATCTTTTGGAGCTAGTCGTGTGTTTCTCAATGACAATTGTTTCACATATGTCAAAAGTTATCTCAGTGTACAATTTAAATATACAGAGTTTATTGTATGTCAATCATATTTCAATACTTCTGTTTTACAAATAAATGGAGAGTAATTAGTAAATGCCTAGATAAACATAAATAATGACAGTGTAAAGTAGCAATATTGGTGTCTTCAGGAATCACAATGGCAACTTATTCCAGAGGCAGATACAATTCTGATCATGTTTAGGAAGTGGGTAAAGGTATTGACTAACTTGAGACTTTGGTAAATTAGTAAGTCTTAATGTATATTTTTTGGTAAATACTAAAAAGTAGTATTTGGTAAATACTAAAAGAATAGTGTCAGAGTGCATAACTTCCAAATAGTAGTGGATAAAATAGAAGGAAAAAAAAAAACCCAAACAGAAGGCAGTAGAGGAGAGGCAAAAGATCATAGAAAAGATGCAACAAATAACACAAAATATTACATGTAATATAAATAAATGTAATGCCTTCATTAAAGAAGATTTTCAAACTAGATTTTTTTAAAGTCAGCTATATTCTGTAGCTCTGTGGCGACTGATCCCATCAGATCTCCGAAGCTAAGCAGGGCTGGACCTGGTTAGTACTTAGATGGGAGACCGCCTGGGAACACCAGGTGCTGCAGGCTTGGGAGAAGGACTTGGCAACCCACTACCAAAAATCAATCCGCCATTGAAATCCCTATGAATAGCAAAGAAGTACTGACAATAGTGTTTCGCCTCTTGTATGTAGGGTTGCTATGAGTCAGATACTGACACGATGGCACCTAACAACAGCAACCACAACATATTCTGTTATAATAAACATATTTATAAGTTTCAAGAAAAGCTGAAAGGAGAAAATGGAAAAAACTATCTGAGGAAAACACCAAAAAGAAAGCTGAGGTTCCTGTTTTAAAATCAGACAAAATCTACTTTTAGGTAAAAATCATCAGTAAGTAAAAACCTGGTCATTTTATAATGATGGAAGGATTAAATCCCAAGTAAATGGAACAAATTTAAATTTCTTTGTATAGGTTCAAAATATAAAAGGCAAAAAATCTTCCGTATGATTATTTTTGGCCAATAAGATATAAATGGAATTGTAGTATGCTGATTTTCTTTAAAAAGATGGTTCATGAACTTTGCTGCTGTTCTCCATGTCCCTACTTCCTGTTGGCAGTTACGTGGTCTTGATGTCTGGATATGGAGCAGGTCTTGGGGAAATCGTGACTTGGACAGTAAAGGAGGAACCTGAGTCCTGTGAGACTTTGCAGAGAGGGGCATTGCTGCAAACCTGTCCATTCCTAAACTGTTCACAGAGTAGTGTGAATAACTAATTTCTCTTAGGTAAGTCATTGCTTTTGGAGTCTCTGTTTCCCACACCAGACCTTAGTTTTCATTAATGCACAGTGAGTTTACTGAAGCATGGAAGTAAATACTTTTGCAAAGGAAGAAAAAAAAAATCCTGCTTTCCTAATCCCAATGTGCTGCTGAGATATTATTGTAACACTTAGGTAATCAATATAGCAGAAGAGAAAGTAGTCCCTCAAATGGCAAATGGTGCTATATTGCATATGGTTTATTAATCTGTGCTTCTGCTGTTACTTTCAGCTGATTACCCAGTTAGGAAGGAAATAGAAGATTAGAAGATAATTTGGTTCATTTGTACTCCCTCTGCTTAATTCAAGCACTTAATATCCATGGAAATTGCCAAATGGTCCATTTGTGCTTAATATCCTCCATAGGAAATTTGATTGATTAAAAGGAATATCCCTCAGAGAATGCACACATTCTAATTTCTGTTCTATAATATCTGATTACAATCTGTTTGTGTTTCTTAGGAACAGATTCTGCCTCTGCTGCTCTTGCTGTTGTTTTTCAATCCAGTGACAAGTCTCAGAGAAGAATTGCTAAAGTGCAAACACTTGCCAGGTAATTTAACATATGGATGGGAAAGTCAAAGGAAGATTTCAATATAAAACACTAATGACTAGTGACCGTCCCTAAATGCTCTTCATTATGCCAGCTTTGAAAACCAGTACGTTCTGGCACATTTTGATTGGTGCAAATCCACAATCAAGTGTGTCAGAGGTAATACTTAAGACCTCTTAGAGCATTGGAGTATGTGAATTCTATCAGTGAACTAAATCAGTGACCTTCAAACTGGGGTATCCATGAACTCTTTCTAAAGGTTTATAGGAAATCAATTTCCAAATTCCAGATTCTTTAAAAAGTTTATATATCTAAGGGAACATTCCTATGTGCAAAGCATCCTCCTGGTTTTCTTGTCTTACCTCCCTTTTTATAATCATATTTCTCTCAGTTTACAAGACTCTTAAGTTATAGCCCAGCCAAGGAAATTGACAAATAATTTCACCATAAACCCTAATTTATTTATTTTCTAACAAATAAATCATGTTGAGTGGTAAAATTAATTTTCATTGCAAATAGTTTATCCATCATTTCATTATTTGAAAAGGCTAATGCCTTTGGCTTTTATCTTTTTAATGATACTGCAAAGTTGAAGGGAAAAATACTACTAGTCACCCAAAGAATATTCCTTTTCTCAAAATAAGAAATATCTTCCCTTAGCCATGTTCTCATTTGGTGTGGACACATGATTTACTAGGCATCTGGAAGCTATTCTTTTAAGACGTCTTCAGTGTTTCCTTTGGTGTTATTGGGAGACATCACCCGGATATTATTAATCCTCAGTTTGTTTTTCCAAAATATCAAGTCTCACATTAAATCCTTTATTCTCCATGAGGATTTCTGGAGTAATCACTTCTTGGCTAGACTACACATTTTCTATATCAAATAACTTTCCCTACATTCCAGTGTGTTTTGCTCTGAGTTTTTACTTTTTGAAACTCCAGAACAAGTGTGTTTTGACATAAAATGGGTTTCAAAATTTTTTTACAACAATCTTTGTTCTATGTATTCTTGTTGAGGTAAAAGAGAGCTTAGAATAAACCAGACTCAATAATTTATAAAAAGATTTAAAATAGCTACCTTTAAAAAGAAGCAGACTTGACCCATTAATTCTGCTATTCGTCCTAGGTTTTCTTGCTAGTGGATGGAATATAATAATGGCATGAGAATGATGACAACATAAGAATGCATTTGATGAATGGTGAATGACATGATGAAGAATGGTACTTTGACAGATTGAATTATTAGTTCCAGTTACTTTTCTCCCTCACACACAGTGGTGTTATTTTTCTACACCCTTACCATTATTTCATGGTGGACAGATAATAGTTCCCATTGTGTTAGTCAGCCTTTCATTACTATAACAAAATACCTGAGATAATCAAATTTTAAAAAGAAAAGGTTTACTTTGCCTTATAATTTTGGAGATTTTGGTCCACAGTCAGTTGATCCTGTTGCTTTTGGCCTGTGGTGAGGTGGCACATCATGTTTCATGGTGAAGGAAGCCGTTTACCTCATGGCTAGGAATGAAAGAGTGAAGAAGAGAACAGGGTCCCACAGTCCCCTTTGATGGCATGTCCCCAGTGACCTATAAGTGCCCACTAGGCCCTACCCCTGGAAAGTTCTACCACCCCACATGTCTGACAGTTTGTTGTGCTGTGAGGGCTTGCATGTTGCTGTGATGCTGAAAGCTATGCCACCAATATTTCAGATACCAGCAGGGCCACCCATGGTAGACAGGTTTCAGCTGAACTTCCATACTAAGACAGACTAGGGAGAAGGACCCAACAACCCACTCCCAAAATAATTGGCCATTGAAACACTTAACAACAGCAGAGAAGCACTGTCAAATATAGTGCTAGAAAATGAGCCCCCCATGCTGGGAGGCATTCAAGAAACAACTGGGGAAGAGCTGCCTCCTCAAAGGAGAGTCAACCTTAATGATGGAAATGGGGTAAGCTCCTGGGACCTCTTTGGTTGATGTGGCATGGCTCAAAATGAGAAGAAACATAGTGACTGCAATAATGGGCTCAAACATAAAAAGATCATGTGCACAGCACAATGTTCAGTAGTGTTTTGTGTTGTACATAGGGCTACTATGAGTCCGACACACCTTGACGGCACCTAACAACAACAGCAAGCTATATGGTTTCTGCTTTCTCCTCTCTGCTAATCCACTTTAACTTCTTTGCTTTCTATTACCCACATTTTATTGGCATGCTTTGTTTATTTCAGCTTCCTCTTCCACTATGATTTTCATGGGTTTTGAGCATGTGCACAATCCCCATGTTTGGCTGCATGTTTAGGGATGAAGCATGTAGATTTAAAACACCACTGGTCCCATGTTGTTGTTGTTAGGTGCGGTCGAGTTGAGTCTGACTCCTAGCTACCCTATGTACAGCCAATGGAAACACTTCCCAATTCTGTGCCAGGCACATGGTTTTATTTATGTTTAAGCCCCTTGTTGCAGACACTGTGTTAATCCATCTAGTGGAGGGTTTTCCTTTTTTTCATTGACCGGTCCCATAGACTACCTTTATCATTTCTAGATGTGCTAGTCAGACTGTGAAGAGAATATACCTTCTTAGGTTTCTTTAAGATGGACTGAATCTTGCAATACTCTTACCCTGTCCTGCAAAACTTCAGTTTGAAATTCCAGTCATTCTGATTATTTTTTTCTCAAGTTTTCCAGTCAGAAGACCAACCAACTGCAATACATGTAAATACCAGATAAAGATCAGAGAAAACACCTCTTCTCCGTGAAATTGCTTTAAGCCAAAATGTTTATGGCAATTCTACCATTTTATTTTAGAATCAATCCTGGTGAGTATGGTGATGCACACCTATAATCCCAGGGACTCTGGAAGCAGAGGCCAAAGGATCGCAGGTTCAAGGCCAGAGGCAGCCTGTGTAACCTAGAAAGCTCCTGTCTCAAAAAATAAAAAAATGACTGGGGGTGCAGGCCAGTGGTAGAACATTTACAAAGTTATGTGCAAGGCCCTGAGTTCAACCCCCAAGTCCTGCAAAAAAAAAAAATCATTTTGTTTGATACATATAAAATAACCTATTATATTTTGATATTTGATATATGGCCTAATTTCAATTTATATAATTTATGTAATTTAAATTTAATCATATGTTCTAAGGGCTGGGATTTAGCTCAGTTGGTAGAGCGCTGCGCTGCAGTCTCTGAGGTCCCGAGTTCAATTCCCAGCACCGCAAAAATTGGAGAAGGGCCTGGTAATCCACTCCCAAGGCAATCCCGAAACGGTCAGCCATTGAAAACCCTGTGAAGGTCAATATGAGTTGGATACCGACTCCACGGCACCTAACAACAACAACAACAACATATGTTCTATGTCTGTTTTTTCTTAAACCATTCTATCTTTTATACTACAGAAACACAGGCTCACTGTGGCATGTCAAAAAATAAAAAGGAGTTTAAGTTTAAAAAATTAATACTTCTCTACCCATTCACTTTCAAGGGCAATGTGTATTATTGATTTGCTGTGTGACTATTGCATAACTTGAACATATATCTAAAAAATCAGATGTCAGATTTGTTTCACTAGTTCAAGATACAATAGACAATTTACTCCAGAGGCTGAGATATAAAACTATAAAAGCTCAAACTGTAAAAGTCAATTACTGGCCAGGCATGGTGGCTCATGCTTCTAATCCTAGTGACTTGGGAGGCAGAAGCAGCCTGTGTGGCTTAGCAAGACCCTATCTCAAGATTAAAAAACAATTAAAAATGGGGCTGGGGTGCAGTTCAATGGTAGAGTGATTGCAAAGCATGTGTGAGGCCCTGAGTTCAACTCCCCAGTACCAAAAAACAGGTGGCTCTTAAAGTCATGAGCTTATTGATGCATCTCTGTTGCTGAAAATACAGTCCTTGCCTTTAGGTAATCACTGTTGTGTAGGATACTATGTTGATGATGGTGCCGGCGGAGGCACTGTGGGAAAATCCATACTTGAAATACATATCAGTACTAGTAAGTTGTTGTTAGGTGCCATAGAGTCGAATCTGATTCATAGGGACCCTGTGTACAACAGAACTAAACAAACCTTACACTGTGCCAGTCACATGATCTTTTCTGTGTTTAAGCCCATTGTTGCATCCTCTGTGTCAACCCATCTAGTTGAGAGTCTTCCTTTTTTTTTTTTTTTTTGTTGACATGCCACTCTCCCAAACATGATGTCCTTCTCCAACGATTGGTCCCTCTTGACAATGTGTCCAAAATTGGTAGGATCCAGTCTAACTATCCTTGCTTCCAAGGAGCACTCTGGTTCCACCACTCCTAGGACAGATCTGTTGGTTCTTTTGGTAGCCCATGGTATATTCAATATTCACTTCCAAGACCATAATTCAAAAGCATCAATTCTTCTCCTGTCTCCCTTATTTAATGTTCAGCTTTCACAAGCATGTGATGTGACAGAAAATACCATAGCATGAGTCAGGTGCACCTTCATCTTCAATGTGACATCTTTACTTTTCAACACTTTAAAGAGGTCTTTTGCAACAGCTTTTCCCAACGTAGTGTGTCTTTTGATTTCTTGACTGCTGTACTAGTAAGGAAGAATCTTTTTGCTGCTTCCAAAATGGAGTAGACCTATGACAGCCTGGTTGGTCTCTCCAGGAACAGTGTCTTTGCTACTGGCTGATTGGACTCTTAGCAGTGACATTAGGGAGATCAGCATCAACAAGAGGGCACTCATGTTTTTGGGCCCATACATAACTTCCATCCTTGCCATGTTCTACATCTCTTCTTATAAATGGCCATCTGGTCTTAAGACTTTCGGAAAGAGGTACTTATAATTTCCAAAACTGTAAATTCCTACTGTTGGCTACTGTCCTAATACAGCACTGAAGTCTTTTAAAGATGCTACTTGAGTGCCAGCTTATAGATGATACCCTGTGAGGTGTGGTGCCTTCTTCCAGGTTCTAGTGTGTATGGTAAATCAACAGCTATTCTATGGGACTGTGTCTTCTACAGTAAATTAATGGGTTCTGGAACCAAGAGATGGAAGTCAAAGTAGCCATTCTTTCCTATCATTTAGGAGAATCTGTGCTTCTTGTTACAACAAAGCTGAGTTGTGTGCATTTAGAAGTCCTGGCTCCTAGTGGAGAAATGTGCCACCAAATTATAGCTGGTCCTTTGTGACTTTGGGCTTTTTATACAAGAGAGTAACAGGCAAGTAAAGGAGTCATGATCTCATAGGATGAGGCAGGGCTGCCTTACAGTGAGAGGTAAAGAAAGAATCTATTTGGAACTCAGAATCCACCTGTGAATTACCTGCCTGATTTTGATGGTAAAGATATAAATAGAGTAGCCACCACTTGGTTAGGGCATGTTTGTTATTGTTAGGTGCCCTCAAGTTGGTGTCCAACTCATAGCAACCCTACTATTAACAGATGAAACACTATTGTGCTTCTCTGCTATTCATAGTGTTTTCAATGGCTGATTGTTTTGGGGGTAAAATTTTGGGGTAAAAATTGTTTTTTGGGAGTGGGTTGCTGGGTCCTTCTCCCAAGCTACAGCACCTGGTGTTTCCAGGGGGTCTCCCATCCAAGTACTAACCAAGCCTGACTCTGCTTACCTTCCAAGATCTGATGGGATTGGATACCACAGTGGTACGGCTGCAGGCATAGGGCATGTTACTGGAGGGCTTAAACTCCTGTTCAGGAAGGGTCAAGAACATCTCACCACAGAAGCCACATAATTAAGCAAAGGTGAGGGGGATCTAGGATGAGCAGAAGAGGGGAGAGCTTATGACTGACAAGCCATGAGACCAACTGCAGAGCCAGGGGTCACATACAGTTCTCTTATAAAGTTCCCCAGGCGGTCCCCACAGATTTCTGGAGGGGCTGCTCCCATATACATTGCAAGATGCTGGTGGATCTGAGCTGTGCAAGGGGTGGACTGTAGAGGGTGTTTGTGCCATCTAGATCCCTGGCCTTATCCCATCTCTCTGGGCCTGAAGCCCTTTGCCCTCACTTGCTGGGGAGTGTTAGAAGCTAACAGGCTCCACTGAAGGACTGATCTGCCCTTTGCCTGGACATCCCTGCATCCTATAACTGCTATGATCAGTTGATGGGGGGACATAAAAGCCTTTGCCTTGACATGGGGACATGATCAGGTTCCCAGCTGCAGAGCTCTCTGTGGGTACCTGTGACTGCGTCTGTGTCTTGCCTAATCTTGTTGCCTGCGGTCCCTTGAGGGCACTCTTCACATGTCTCACCTGCTTTTCTCTACCTTGCAGTCTATGTCTTGGGGCATCTGAATCAAGGTGTCTTATTAACAGTCTCTGCTTCTACTCTTGCACCTCCATAAGATGTCTTCCACAGCGGAACCAGCCTGGCTTCCCTCCTCCACCCTGCTCACTTGCCATGCTGGGATGGAACTCATAGATGGCCTTGTGCTTGCTAGGCAAGCTCTCTGCCCCTGGGGTACAGTCCCAGCCCCACAGTGATTTCTTAATAACACAGATCAGATCATACCACTCCTTGCTTAAAATCTCCCTAATAAAGTCGGGTGTGGTGGCACACACCTGTAAAACCAGCACTGGAGAGGTAGAGGCAAGAAGGATCAGGAGTTTGAGGCCAGCTTGGGCTACACAGTAAGATCCTGCCAAAAAAAAAAAAGTCTTCTAATAACTTTTATTTGTTCTTGGAATAAGATTTCAACCTCTATCATAGTTTAAAGGTCTTAACTCATGCCATCCTGCCCATGATTCATCCTTTTCTCTCTTTCCTTTGTTTACTGGGATGCAGGCCACTGGCCACCTTTCTATTCTAGGGATCCTGAGTAGTGTTTAGTGGATTTCTTTTTCCACCAGTTCTATCAACATGTTTCTATCTGAAATCATTTATTGGGTAAATGAGGGTCTCAGAGATTTGAATCTAAAGAGAAGGAGATATTTCATTTCCAAGCTATGGGACTTAGTCTGAAATACATCACTGAGTAATGGCTCAGGCCACCGGGAGGCAGTTCAGGCTGAGCTTCTTTGATTCTTTGCCCTTCTCACTAAGGGAAGGCAAGAGCTGGTGGATTTGATCTTTAGGACTTTACAAGACTTCACGTAATTTTCTCTCTTCAGAATTCTTATTGATATCCTGAAAAACTCCACTGAAAGGCAGCCCTGCCCTCCAATGGGTTAACTCTGTCACTGTACAGTAGAAGAGACTGAACTTCTCCGCAGTTCCATGAGGTAGCATCTGTCTCAGTTCTGTTCTGATTAACTGAACACTGAAATCAACCTTGCCTATTACCGTCTCCCTGGTCCTGGCCTGTAGGTACTTCTGTTGGCCACATCACCTGTTGGCCTCACTCTCACAGACCAAGGGGCCATCGAGACCTGCTGGCTCACCTGTGCACAGCACGTTATGTGTTGAATGCTGTCCCTTCAAGACTTGTATGTTAACGTCTTACCCCCAGGACCTCAAAGTATGGTCATAATGGACATAGGGTCTTTAAAGAAGTGATCAGGTAAATATGAGTTCAGTGGGGTGACCCTTACTTCCATAGGACTGTGGTCCTTATATGAAGGGAAAATTTGCACACACAGGTAGGCACACAGGGAGAACAGGATATGAATATTAGGGCAACCATCTATAAACCAAGGAGAAAAGCCTGGTATGGATTCTCCCTCACAGTCCTCAGAAGCGACCCATCCTGCCAACACCTTAATTTTAGATCCCAAGGCTCCAGAACAGTGAGACAATAATTACCCAGTTCATGGTCCCCTGTTATGACAACCTCACAAACTACCATATACAATATGTACCTGAAGTCTGCTCTGCTCTGGAAGAGATGAAGTGTCCAAACTAGGGTGGATGACTTCACAGAAAACATATTCAGCTGGCATGAAGTCACTGAAGTGGACCAAGAACTTTCCAGTCTTTCCCAGGAGTCCCTGGTGAGATGTTCTCTAAAGTTCTACTGGGCAGAGCTGCGTCGTGTGCTCATATGCTAGCTATAGGAAGTGCTGGGAAAGGTCTCTGCTTTAGCACTCTCCTGCATGTGCTCTTAATGTTTGTATTAGTTACTTTTTCATTGTCATGACCAAAAGCCATACAGAAACAACTTAAAGGAAGGAGGATTTATTCTGGCTCAAGGTTTCAGAGGGTTCAGTCCATCAAGGCAAGGAAGGCAAGGTGAAGCAACTTAGTTCACATCATGGCAGGCCAGGAAGCAGAGAGAGCTTACAGGGAAGGGGTAGGGATAATATACGCAAGGACCTGCCCCCAGTGACCTTCCTCTAGCTAGGCTCCATCTCCTAAAATTCTACAACTTCCCGAAATGGCACCACAGCTAGGAGCCAGAATTGAAACACGTAAGCCAGTGGGGTACATTTCATATTCAATCCGTAACAATGTTGAAGGCTGTTTTCCAGGAATACAGCCACTTAGATTCTCCAAACTGATTCTATCAACCATGCCCAAGAAAATAAATGAGTACCTTGCCTTTTTGGTACCTACTTCAACAAAAAAGTGTCAGGGAGTAAGCCATGGTGACCTGCCAATTTTGTTCCTTTCCTGTGTCAGGCCCCCTTCTAAATCTCAGAGATACAGATTTGGAGGAGACAGAGGATTTTCTGGAACTCACTTTGTAGTGGTAGGAGATGGGCAATAAGACACAGGTAAGTCATGAGAAGTCTGTTGGAAGTGACTGAGAATAGAGAAATCTAGACTCCTCTGAAGGCAGAGGTTCCATTAGGTAAAACTACTCCACTCCTAACAACTCTGATACTTTCAAAAAGGGGAAGAAAAGATCCCAAGCAAAATAAAACAAATGCCAAATGTCTGTACCTCATAGTTCTGTCTGCAGAGAGGCTGTGTCCTTGAGCTGGGGCAGTGTGACACTCTGATGTGTAATACCCTAACATCATTCCACATTTGTCTCTGACATTTGGGAAAGAATCAGTTTTCGTACCTAAATACTCTTCCACTTTAAATGATCTAGTGCTTCCTCCCTGAACCCTCTGCTCCCTAAAATAAACAAACCGCCGTGTTTTCTTTTTTTTCACACTCCCTCAGTTCCCAGTGGCTTTTCAGAGCTGGTTTCTTGTTGGTAGAGTGCCTGGTGGGGTCAAGACCACCTTAAGGGACACGGGTAAAAGCCACTTAGAAAAAAGTGAGGAGAAGGTTTTCATTTCCATCGGTTCTCTGAAGTATTCTACTGAAGAACAGGTTTTGCTTTTCCACTGAGCATTAGAAAGTTCTACCATATTCACTTTTTGGAGCAAAAATAATATAAGCCTCACATCTCCTAAGAGAAGCCCTATGGTTGTTTTGAGGGTTCTGAGGATTCAAGGTACATTGAAGACACTTGTCACTAAATAAGGTAATGACTATTTTCTATCTACTTTCCCTTCCATTTGAAGTTGCTGCCAAAAGCCCCTCAGCCCTTCCCGAGTTTAAGGCAAACATCCCTCACTGCCTGGAATGAGCTGGAAGGAACACTGGTTCTCTAGGAGGGTGGTGGAATCACGCTGTTTCCAGGGAGGGGACTTGGTCTCGGGCCGGTGGAGCCGGCGCGGGCCCGGAGCGTCGCCACCCCAGGGGTTCGGAGCCGCTGTTCTGCGGGAGCGCGCGGTCCACAGTGACCAAGGCGGTGAGACTGGGGCCGGGTGAGCCGGACTTCGCTGCGGGAGGGCGCCGCGGCTGGTTTCTTCCACGCAGCTGCGACACTCGGTGCTGCAGGTGTTTACTGGCAGCCTAGCAACTCGCGAGCAGGCGGGCCGCGCCGGGGCCGCGCTGCGCGGGGCGGCGGCTGCAGGTGAGTGGGGCCCAGGGGCCTCTCCTGCCTCGGGGGCCGGGCGCCCCGCTGGGGGCTTTGCAGGTGCCTGCGATGGTGGGAAACAGGGCGCGCGGCCCCGGCTTTAGTTCCTCCTGGTGTCGTCCCTCTCTATCCCCGGGGCTAAGCTCCCTCCTCTCTCCTCTGTCCCCTCTCCATGCCAGCCCCTTCCTCCCTGGGGACCTCCTGTTCCTCCAGCCCGCGGGGGCTCCACCGTCCAGGGCCGCATCTCCTCCCCATCCTCGCCCTCCTTCTCCTGTCGCTTCCCTGCCTCTCTCTCCCCGCTTCTTCGCCTGCAGCGTGGCCTCCACCTCCCAGCCGGGTCTCCACGGCCCCTTGCACCTCTCCCCCTCCCCGACCTCCTCCCTGGAAACCAAGTGCCAGCTCCAGGCGCTTCCTCTTAGGAGGTGTCCGCTGGGTGCCACCATCCTGCGTTCTCACGGAGTTCCGGTGGTGCTTATCAGGATCCTGTTCACATCAGTTCTGAATTTTTTTTTTTTTTCCTGTGGGGCTCATTCATGGGCTTCATGCTCAGAACACCCGCATGTGCGCCGCCTTCCCCCACTGATGTTTCCAACCACATTTAGGGATCTCGGAGTGGAAGCCTGCATTCCCAAAGCCTCCTAAAGAATTCGATTTTGCTTCCGCTCAAGTGTTACAGAAATTATTCTCTCAAAAGTCTCATTTTATTAGTGATCCTGGAAGCTTGAAACTGACGCGTAAAAAGAAAAACCAATTGTACTGGATGAATAGAGAAAGCCAGTGCTAAGTGATTCTCAGTTTCCGCAAACAAACCCAGACTCACAAGTTTTTCCCTTTGATGTTTGAGCTTTTCTCCAAAAATTTGCTTTAATTCAAAAGTGCCATGTGTTTACATGTATTCATTGTAAGTACCATGATTATTAGACCAAAAGAACTAATGGATTGGTGAGGGGTGGAGACTGGGTGAACCTGTCTTGATAAAATGTCTTAGTTTGTTGTATTTTTGCCTTAGCTATTCTGACCATGTTTGAACACCACTTATTTATTTTCTAGTAATATTGCTCTTGCCTTCTGGATTGTTGGAGGCTCTCTAAGGATTTTTTAGGGCTTCTACTAACCAGCCTTCTGGAAGAAAGCCTATCTGTTTGTGCAGTGTCTGCATAACCTGACTTAGAAAACCAATTTGAATAGATTCAAATGTAAGTCGCACTTACTTTTCCATAAAAGTTTCTGATGGCAAAAAGAACGCTTTGCATTTCTTAGTTCCTGTTTGAAATGTCTTCCAAGATATAGCTACATGGTACGTTGACTGCTACAATCTCATGTAATCTGTGTAGTTTCTCATTTTCTTTACGAAAGTGTAGGCAGGAAATGATGCATACATTATGTATTTATAAAACCACCAAAACAAATGTTATGCTTTAAATTAAAAATGGACAGAACCATCCACTTCAGCCTTTCTGTATAAGATAAAACTATTTGCACTTATTCATAGTCTATACTTACTCTCAGAACATTGAGAAACTCAAGTGTCACATACATATCAGTACATGCTTATTTCTTTGAAGCTAAAGTATTTTATGTCAGTTAGCAATAGAAATCAAATCCACAGAAAACCACTGTATATTAATTATATATATTTATTTCACCAGTACTTAAGTATGTCTATATCAGTTTTTCTCACCTCTATCTAATCCAACACTTGTTTTTTATAATAAATATTTCATAATGACACTTCACTATTCTGAAATCAAGATTATAGGTGACAATCCTATATATACAATCTAATTTTAAATATTGATAGTGTTCTAGTTGTAAATTGACATAAAATAATTGTGTTTGGATGCCACTAGACTAGAATATACAAGGAAGCTGTGAGATGAACCAGCCTTTCCTAGAATTCCTGTGAATGCTGTATCTCCAAATGCAGGCTGGCACAGCTGTGTCATTGCAACTTGAATTTTATGCATAACATTGTCATGAATGGTGTGAGTTTCCAAAATGCTATGCACTTGGTAAAGTTTCATGTGAAATGAAATGTGCCTCTATGTGATAGTTACTATCCTGGAAAATTCAATGTATATTAAAGCTGTGAAAAAATACTTTGTTACTTTTGTAAAGTAGAGAAAAATTCTAGGCTCAGGTATTACTTATCTGAAGTTTTTCACCTAATAGATGTGTAGAGGTTACAGAAGAATTCTTTCTGCTGGGATATTGTCCTGTATAGAAGGACATTTTGCATCCTTGGTCATCACGACTGAATACTAATGATGCCCCCTCCCTGTTGTTTTGGTAAATAGACTCCTCTACAATATTTCCATATTCTTTTCCCAGGAGGAAATATTGAAAGCCACTGAAATCCTGTTACTAGATCGAAATGTAGTGCAGTATAGAAAGTAAAATTGCCAAATCGTTGGTGGAGAGTTTTGTAATTCTGAGCCTTTGTTATAATGAAGAAGAACACCAAAAAAGGCTGAACATATTCTATATTTAGCTTTATAACCATTCATCTATTTAGGGAAGAAAATTTTAATGGTCAGTGTTATTGCAAATGAAAAAATAACTATTGATTATCTGAACATAGCACCCATTGTGAACTGACATCAGAAATTGTTTTCTGACTTGGTTCTTATTTAATGTTGCACATCCTATCATCTTTTAAAGGATTTTCTTTTAAAGATAAAGTTACCCAAAATAAAACTTGTATCATTTGAATTGTTTTAGATTTTATCGATAGACTGTTTGGATAACCAATTTAGATAGACAGGCTAAGAAAATTCTTGAGGTGAGTACTGGGTCACATGCCTGTAATCTCATCTACTCAGGAGGCAGAGGCAGGAGGATCATGAGTTCAAGGCCAGAGGCAGCCTGCTCAACTTAGTGAGACCCTACCTCAAAATAAAGAAATAAAAGGAGTAGGGGTAGAGGTACAACTCAGTAGTAGAGCACTTAACTTGCCTAGCATGCATGAGGCCCTGGGTTCCACCCCTCAATTACTGAAAAAACAAGCAAAAAAACAAAACAAAAAAACCTCTCACTTGTTCTTATATCTGTCACATGCTCTTAAGAAAACTGTGAATTACAATAAAATATTTTTATTCTGCATGAGAGGTATGGGCAGGGAATATAGGATTTGGATTGCTCAAATATTCTATAGGCTCAATATGTCCTACGCTAATTTTCAGAAAAAAAAAAAAACAATTCATACTCACATTTTTATTAATCCTATTTCTTATTAATTCAGAAGGCATTTGGGGAACTTCACTCTTGGACTTCACTCTGTCTTCATTGCACTGATGCAGATATTATGACTATTGGAAAGTTAGAGTAACAGAATTCAGTTTAATAGCTTAATTCCAAATGATGTGTGGACCAGATCAAATGAGCATTTCTCACTTGAACTCCCACCCCCCAGCAGAGCTGGAAACCCAAACCCCTTGCTGCCAATCTCCCTTGATTCTTTTTTCCACTTTTGGAGTTTCTGTTTGGGTTTTCTGTCCAGCTGTCTAAATTCTCTTTCTTAGACTTGGGGAAATTAGAAAGACGTTATTAATTTTATGGTAGGCAGATATTGAAAAATCTTTCAATACTAGTCAGTTTTCCTTAGAGTTGTTTCATTATTTTATTGCGTTAAAGATCAAGTAGATAATTAAAAGATCAATTTCTAAGATTAAGAAGCAGGATGTGTGTTGGATAGTAATGGTTTAAAATCTTGAAAATGAAAACTGTTCCAGTGAAAAGGAGACAATTGTCTCCACTTAACTCTTTCTACCCTGGCCAGAGTGTGCTGAGCTCAGATCAGAGTATTAACCGATCCCATGGGTGTGGCATTAACAAGATCCGCGCAGTGGACTGCTACAGGATATGAGGCAGGAACCCTGGCGATTACACCACTCAATGAAGAGATATTGAAAGAAATCATTAAGTTTGTGGAGCCTTTTGTTTATCAACATCCCCAAGAGGCAAAATTTGTTTTTGTAGAACCACTTGAATGGAAAACAGATTTGGAGCCCTCAGCGTTTAAACAGGGTTATATTGTCAGGTAAGCCTCTTACTTGCTTCTAGAAATTAATATCATTGTTGTGTATACTTTTATCGATTGATTGTGGTTTGGGGGCAAGTCAACCTCTGTGAGTTTCAGAAATCCTCTAAACTAGAGATGGCAAACTAGAGGTGCTCAGGTGAAATTTGAGGCTATTTTAGTTGGCCAACATGGTATTTATCTAATTTTAAAATTTAAATTTCATTTTATTTTGATAGAGGATACAATCTCCAGCTCACCACTTCCAACATACACCACACTTCATGTTTGACCTTTCCACCCATCCATATGACTTTTGAGATGCCAGTAGGCACTGGTTTTGTGTCTTCTGATATACCCCCAAACCTATCCAGTATTTACATCTTCAATTCTTTGGGCGAGAGGAGAAGGTGGTAAATTTTGTCCAGTATAAGGGAGAGACTTTTTTGTTGTTGTTGTCCTGGGGATTGAACCTAGGACCTGGTACATGGTAGACCGATGCTCTATCACTGAGCTACATTACCATCCCTTATGGGAGAGACTTCGTAACAATGCTGTCCTGAAATGAGAATCTATCAAATCTGAGATTAAAACAAAAAATCCTACCACCAGCTCAATTTACTTCTTTTGAATATAGCTAAATATATATATAAACACAATTATATAATTAGTATACTAATATATCACTATATATTTGTGCCTGCAGCCATAGACCTGTGGCATCCGATCCCGTCAGATCTTGGAAGCTAAGCAGGGTTGGGCCTGGTTAGTACTTGGATAGGAGACCACCTGGGAACACCAGGTGCTATAGGCTTGGGAGAGGGACTCGGCAACCCACTCCCAAAAATCAATCCACCATTGAAAACCCTATGAACAGCAGAGAAGCACTGACAATAGTGTTTCCCCTGTCGTATGCAGGGTCGCTATGAGTTGGATACCGACTCGATGGCACCTAACAACAACAACATATAGTGTATATATATGTTTGTTTGCTTATTTATTGTGTGTATGTATATACACTATATATATATATATATATATATATATATATATATATATATATATATATTTAGGAGGTGTGTAGCCTCTGTTTTTCATGTACCTCAGACATTCTCTTTTTTATGGCCTTGTTCCCTTTGGGATTTGCATATCATCTTGTAAAGTCTGATCTTATTGAAAGTAGTTCCCTAGCCAGCCAAGGCTTCTTATAGATATCTTCCTGCCCTTTTCCCTTTGGGCTTATGTGTAACAATGAGGTCAGAATTTAATTTTTAGAATTACAGAACCATTTAAGAGCCTTTAATACTAGTCTTTCTTCTCTCTGAATTTTTTGAAACATTTTTAACAGTGTATTTTATGTTGAACTCTGCTGTGGGTCATTTTTCTCCCCAAGTGCTTGTCATTTTCTGGATGATGGCCCCATTTTTTGTCACTTCCACCTAAGCTGTGTCTTTTCTGACCTTTGAAAGCTGAGCTCGTCTGCAAAACCAATTAGAAACATATTAACTACTTTGTACAAAGAAGACTTTAAAGCAGATGACAGAAGAGAAAATCAGGATTGTCATGGTTTCTGGTCTGTACTAATTTTGTGTTCCAAGTACAAACATGACCACATCTGCCTCCTAGTTACGTGGATGTAACACATTCCTCAACTATGGCATTATTTTTCTTTCTCTATACGAGTCCAAGTCTGCAGCCACAGCACCCTGGCATCCCATCCCGCCTGATCTCGGAAGCTAAGCAAGGTCAGGTCAGGTTAGTGCTTGGATGATAGACTGTCTGGAAATATTGGGTGCTGTAGGCTTGGGAGAAGGACCTGGAAGCCCACTCCCAAAACAATCCACTATTGAAAACCCAATGAAGAGCAGAAAAGCACTGACAATAGTGCCGGGCATAACACAGTGTTTCATTCGATTGTACCTAGGGTTGCTATGAGTCAGACCCAATTCAATGGCACCTAACAACAAACCTTCACAGGGGTTTTAATGGCTGATTATTTGGGGATTGCATCAGGAGCGGATTGCCATTTCCTTCTCCCATGTTTGGAGAGGGCCTCAAACCCAGGGCCTCAGAGAGAGCAGAGTGGCACTCTACCAACTGAGCTAAACCCCAGCCCAATAACACCAACATATGAGTCCAAATTCTTTTTGCTTTATTTGCATACTTATATCTATGCATACATGTTAATGCATGGTGTTCCCCCTAAGCAAAATGTTTTGACATTTTGACACCATGTTTCAAAACAACTACCCCATGATTGTCTTAATTCTGTCACATTTACTGTGCAACTTTTCCTTAGGGTAGTTTTTCTACTGGTTGTTTTTGTTTTTGCCCTTTATTGATGATATCTTTGATGTTAGAAGGATGAGAGAGGTCTGGTACTATCACTTATTGGGAAAGAAACCATGATTTTCTGGCTCCAGTGAAAACCAGATAGGTACTGATTGCCTTGAAGAAGTTGAGATAGTTGAGATAGTTAGATCCAAGTCCTATCTATCCCTCTTGTTCTTCACACCAAACCAAAGAATATCCAGCAATTCATAGCCACTTATTATTTGTTATCTCCAATGTGTTAGTCAGCTTTCTATTGCTGTGACAAAATACCTGAGGTAATGTCTTAACAGGAGGAAAAAATTTATTTGGGCCCATGAATTTAGAGATTTCAGTCCATAGACAGTTGGCCCCTTCACTTTGAGCCTGTGATGAGGAGACATACCATGGCAGACATGTGTGGTGGAAGAAACCTGTGCATTTCTTGGCAGCTGGGAAGCAAAGAGAAAGAGTGGAAGGGTCCAGGGTCTCAATATCCCCTTGAAGGGCTCACCCCTGATAATGTAACTGCCTTCCCTAAGGCTTTGCCTCTTAAAGGTCCCACTGTCTTCCAACACCACCACAGGTGGTTGACCAAGCCTTTACATACAGGATTTTAGGGACATTTAAGACTGAAATCATAACATCTGGTAACATAACAAGTGATTTAAACCAGAGATGTCCTCAATACCAGAATAATTTATTATTAAAACAAACCCAACTACCTCATTATTTCCCCTTTGGTTCACATTCTTTTACCCTCTTCTCACTGAACTGCTGGCTTTTTATACCTTTATGTAAAGCAAGGAAGACACTCTACTTCCAGACAGGACTCAAGTCTGCATGCTTATGAGTTAGGCCAAAGTCATTACAAAGAACTTGAACTTGGAGTCTTTTAGATGTTTTTCTACCACAAAGAAATCTCCTTGGATGTTCTAGATCAAAGGCAGCTATTTCTTCTTGTGGAAATACTTTATCTCAGGCCTCTTGTTCCAAAGCAAGTCAACTTTATCTACCCTGAGTCTGCAAATAGTTGAGCTACCCCTTTGCTTTGGTCTCTGCAGATACTGATGAGAATATATTGATATTTGTGGCCTTCTCATTTTAAGTTGTACATGTCCACATGTGTCCTCTGTAACAGCCAATATAAGTTTGATCAACATCTTTCCGTATTAAGCTAATTAGCATCTGATATTTGAGACAGATCCTTTAGTCACATAGTGGGAAGGTCTTATGTTTCATCAACCTTTTCCTTCCCTTTTGTACAGCTCGTCATTAATTGAATAGATGGGGACAGAACTTTTCACATGATCCACCTTTTCTGCTACAATCATTCCATATGTATTTATCCTGTATAACATCTGTCATCATCTCCCCTTGTTTAAATTTTTGGGAAAACATCTTTTTTTAAAAAAAATTTTCACAGAAACTGTGGATTTCTTTTTATTACCATTTGCAATTTCAGTCTACAAAATTATATTGTTTTATGAGACTACACTGTATTTTGGTAAAATTTCTAAGTTGTAGTATGAACATCCACGGGGCTAGAATTCAGGGCCTTGCCCATGCTAAGCAAGTGCTCTGCCACTGAGCTATGTCCCCTGTCCTACCATAGATTTTGTTACTGAGCTCTTTATTCTTTTGTCCCTGAGAACTGCTAAATTGTTTCTCAACTATAGCTTTATTTCCAATATGATAATTTAGACACACATTTATTGAGTAATTACTGTGTTTGGACCACTAAGCTGGACACTTGGGATTAAAGAAAAAAGACATTTTCCTCCTCTCTTGATTTATAGTATAAGCTGAGTATTTTTAGCCCCCTTCCTCAATTCCGGTTTAAAAATCTTTCCATCCAGACAGCATATTTCATTAGCGACACGTTTTTCTTGACCTTCATGAGCTGGGTGCGATATTTTTCTTTCCAAGAGCTCATTCTTCAGTTGTTCGAATTGGTGAACCTGGAAGCTAGAACTTCCCCTTCTGCATCCTTTCTATAGCTGCCATTTTATTCCCCACTTCTCTGTTAAGTTACAGGCTTCAACTGGTAAAAAGAATGAAAAGTGTTACCTCTGCTCAGTCCTTTAGTTTCTCACTGGGAATTTCACTTTCTTTAGTTAAGTAGCTTGATATCATTGGCACTTTGTCAGCCTATAATTCAGTCCTAGCATGGTCCACTTAGAGTGAGTGACCAGCACTTTAAGTGATTCACCTTTAGGTACAGGCCTTTAAGAAAGATGCTGCCATCTTCAGGACATTACTACAAAAGCTTAATTTTGGAGGAAAGGTATATTCTGTACACAAGCCATATCACTGTCAAGTCTAGAAACATTTCATTCACTCATTTATCTTACAGATATTTATTGAACACCTTCCACATGCAGTTACTAGAGGTCCTGGAGATAGACAGTTATCTCTGCCATGCAGTACCAGGCAGAGTCCCTGTATTAGCTTCCTGTTGCTGCTATAACAAATTACCAAAAGTGTTATGGCTTAAAACAACATAAATTTATCATCTTATAGTTCTGCAAGTCAGAAGTCTAAAATGAATCTTCAAGGCTAACATGAAGGTGTTTGTGGGGCTGTGTTCCTTCTGGAAGCCCAAGAAGAATTTGTTCTTTCGGTTTCTACTTTCTAAGAGGTTCCTACATTCTTTGGATTGTAGCCACGTACCACTCACACCTCTGCTTCCATCTTCACATTGCCTTCTTTGACTCTGATTCTCCAGCCTCCTTATAAGTACCCTTGTGATCTGCTTGTACTGTTTATTCCAGAACAGTCTTCCCTTCTCAAGATCCTTAAATTAACCCCCCTGCAAAATTTCTCTTTTCCATGTAAGGGAGCATATTCATAGGTTTTGGGGATTAGGATGTGGATGTTTTAGGGGCACATTATTCTGCCCTCCACAGTCCCCAACTGCTTGTTTCTGTTCTGGTAAGATAGTACTATGGTTCGCATAATTGTTTCCCAAAGGTCCATGCATTAAAAGTGTGGCCCTCAGCGTGGCACTATTGAGAGGTAGTGGAAGTTTTAGAAGGTGGGGCCTAATGAGATGTCTTAGGTCACTGGAGATGTGCCCTTGAAGGGGATGTGGGGACCCTGGTTCCTCTTCTTGTCTTTTTGCTTTCTGGACTCCATGAGGTGAGCAAGTTGCTCTATTACATTTTCCCCACCAATCACAGGTATCTCACCACAGGCCTAAAGCAGCAGGACCAGATGTTGATGGACTGGCATCTTGAAGCCATAAGGCAATACAAACTTTTCCTCTTTTTAAGTTGATTCCATCAGCTATTTTGTTACAGAAACAAAAAGTTTATTAGCACAGATAGTGTCAGTACCAAGTAATCTGGATGTATCAGATTTGCTTTTTCTGATGGACTAGGAACATTTCACATCTATTTATCTACATTGCAGTTTAAAATAGATTAAGTCTTAAGATATGGGAGTTTTATTAATGTTATTAGCATGGAATTAAAAAAACCTAGGGAACTGAATTTATGTTGTAAGTGGTAGAAATCTAAAAAATTATTAAAATGGACAGAAATGCAAATCTAGGAGTCCCAATAATTTCTAACCAGAAAAAACTCAATTAGAAAAACTACTTATTATCTTAAGGGAAAAAAATGAAATTAGGGAGTTTAGAGTGAGGAAAATAATCCACAGGGAGGATCTTAGTTTCCCTTTTTTCATAACTTCTTTTCTTCATAAACACAGGGTAGCCAAGAAAATTCCTAACCACTAATTACTGTGGTGTAAAAATTTCATAAATAAAATAACATTAGAAATCCCGAAAGCATGAATGGTTCTGCACAAAGTAGTGATTTTTTTAAAAAAAGATGTCAGAAAGCAGCATGATGTTAGAGAAACAAAAATGAAAATGGTGAAGAGTTGAGTTCAATTGCGAATTCCAGAAAATGCTTAAAAATTTCTTCCTGGGTACATCCTATGGCTCACTATAATTGCTGTTAAGCAGGCAGATGCAAGTGTCTATGCGTGAATACAAGTGGGAAAAGATGAGCTTCTCACCAGAGGTATTTGTATTTCTTATGTTTTGTAATGAGATACAGAGATAATCAGTCTAAATGTCATAAACTTAATTTATACTAACATCCAGGTAACATTAAGCTTTTATTCCCCCCCCCCCCAAATTCTTAGTGAAACAACAGTGAAATCAGAAGAAGTAGATAAAAATGGTCAGCCTTTGTTATTTCTCTCTGTACCACAAATTAAAGTGAGGAGCTTTGGGCAACTGTCACAGTTGTTACATACTGCCAAAGATACGAAGCTGAAGGAAGCCCAAGCCTGCATTGAAGGTGATATTTGCACCCCAGTATGGCATTTGAACTTTTAGAAACATAATCTTGGGGGAGGGGGTCATTGATTACAGTCTCTTGAAAAAACTAATACAATCTAAAAGGCAGAAAGTCCCATTACCACTTCAGGAAAATGTCATTCACTTTGCAGAGCTGAACTGTCATGCTGTATCAAATTTCTGCTTGAAAATGGAGACCCTGATAGGGTTTTCGATCGCTGATTGTTTCGGGATTGTTTGGGAGTGGGCTGCTACATACTTCTCCCGCTTTTGCAGTGCTGAGGATCAAATCCAGTGCCTCAGAAAGTGCATAGTGTCACTCTACCAACTGAGACAGACCTTAGCCATGTAGGCATATAGGTTTCTGGTTTAAAGAGAATGTTCTGAGCTTCTGGAAAGCTCTGTAAGGTCATGTGGAGAGAGAAGACTGATTATCAGGAACAGTATCTGAATCCACCATTTCTACTGGCCCGCTGCCATGGTGGATAATAATCTGTTTACTCTAAAATAAATGTGGCCTCTTCCTTGAGCACAGATAGCCTTTCATAAATTACCTTTCCATTTTCTTCGGCCTTATTCCACTATGGGCTTCACAGCTTTTTGTGAATAGTCACATTCATTCATCTCTGTGGGAAATCTTTTTCCTCTTCATTAAAAATGTACAATGAGCCCATTATCCTCTAATCATGTAGCATGTATCTGACAGCTTGTCATACTGTGGGGACTTACATGTTGCTATGATTCCAAAAGCTATGCCATGGGTATCTCAGATACCAGCAGGGCCACCTGTGATGGACAAGTTCCAGCTGAGCTTCCAGATTAAAACAGACTAGGGAAAAAGACCTGGTAGCCCACTTCTGAAATAATTAGCCACAGAAAACCCTATGAATAATAGAGAATCATTGTCAAATATAGTGCTGGAAAATGAGCCCCTAGGCTGGAAGGCATTCAAAAGATGACAGGAGAAGAATTCTCAAAGGGGAGCTGACTTTAATGATGGGAATGGAGTAAAGCCCCTGGGACCTTCATTTGCTGATGTAGCATGACTCAAAATGAGAAGAAGCACAGTGACTGTAACAATGGGCTCACACATAAAAAGACTGTGTGCATAGCAGCATCAGAAAGTGTTTTGTTCTGTTGTACTTAGGGGTCATTATGAGTCAGATCTGACTCGACAACACCTAACAACAACAACATGTAACATGCTTTCAAGAATGTGATTGGTTGCCTAATAAAATTATTTTATAAGTAATTCTTATTAGTAGCAATTCCGAATCATAGGCAATGATGTATGTGTTTTGTGTGTTTTGAATTGGGTGAACACCGGATCCCAGGCATAAGATACCAGAGTTCTACCCATTTCTGTGTGAGGTAGGAGGATGATTCTTGAAAAAAAGATGACAATTTCAGGACAGCAGCCTCTTTTTATATGATGCCTACTATTTATTATTTGGCTATCTACACATTGGAGGGACTGTTCTGAGGATGGATGAATACAAATGTAAAGCTCAATTTAAGACCATGGTCAATAGATAAGACACAACACATAGACTGCTATATCTCTGGTTTGGTTAAATATTTGTCATTTTCCACATTTTGCCCTTCCTGTAAGAATTTGGGTATAATATTCAGTTTCAGGTACAAATCAGATAGTATCTGGCAATTTGGTAGTCAAGTTTATATTTTTCCTTAGAATTCTGCTAGTATGTATTTTCATAAATCTTTATGAGACGACAGCCATAAGGTAGATAAGTTGAGCTGCTGAATCCGAGGCTGATTTCTTGGTCTCCTTTTTCCTGGCCCTAGTGCCCATGCTGTCCTTTCCTTAGCCCTATGACTTCTATGCACTTTTCTGGTGGTATCGTGTTGGAGAGTTAATGCCATCATTTCAATCAAGTCAATCTTGCTAAGTCCCATAGGCATTTCCCCTTCCCTTTCTCCATAAATATGTATTCTCATCTTTCTTGAATTTCTCCATTTGATGTAATATTTTCCCTTCCTCTCTCATTTTTAACCATATTGTATTTTTTTTTATATTTACCAAATTCTGTTTACAACATCTCTAGTTTCAAATATCTTGTCTGTGTCAGCCTTGATCATGAGTCAGTGCTTCAGTTTTTCACTGTAATTTTTCCACATATGTAAATACTGGTTAGATTTTGTTTTTCCAATTCTAATATCAAAGACATTGAGGATATAAGCAGTTTGAACAGATGGAAAAGATTGAGAGTAGATCTGGAGCTGAAGGAGGCATGCTGTTTGGGAAAGAAGGCGTGTAGGAACATGGAGAGCTGTGTACACGGACAGACACACAGTGTGAGTGATACTTCTTCTAAGGAGATCAGTATTTCTCTATATCCAAATCAATTCTGAATATATTAATTCAGTGTCTACTCTGAGAAATGCCCCATAAAAAAAGAGGGGGAAGGAGGGGTGAAGAAAGGCAAGCAGGTAGACAGCAGGTCTTGATCTTGACCTTCATCCTATTAGAGGGATGATAGATACAGAGGCTATTATTATACAAGGTAGAGTGTGTCAAGAGATTTAAGAAAGCTCCTAAGTATAATAGAATGACAGAAGTCAGGATAAATTCTCATTGGGTTGATCATTGGATGTTTAATGAAAGAAATACATGTAAGGGGGCTTTGATGCATTTATTAGTCTTTGTCATACTAGAAGACAAAATGAAAATTTTTATTATTTATGTTTGTTCTGTTCTTTTTTCTTTCTTTTTTCTTCTTCTTCTTTTTTTTTTTTTTTTGTTTGTTAGCCAACAGAGACCCTGTAGTAAAAATCCTGGGCTCAGATTATGGTACAGTGAATAAAGATTCCACGGCCTTGAACATTCTTGATGAAATTATAGAAGGCGATGATCATGAAAGTAAGATGAAAAGGAAGATTGCCATACTGCTGAAGCAACTAGATCTGCACCTACTCAATCATTCCTTAAAACATATTTCATTGTGAGTCTTTTATGAAAGAAACCTCTAGACCTTAGTTACAAAAATTGCTGTCAGAGTCTTAGAAAAACACACAAGAAAAAAAAGTAGAGAAAGTATTGCTGTTAACTCTACACTTTGCTGGAACAAAAATTGAATGTTGTTGGATTTGTTCTAGTTCTAAAAACTAAAATTTGCAGTTAACACTGCTAAAAAACATCTGGTGGGGTTTCATCCAATTCTGAAGATTAAACAGCTTGAGTATTTTCAAAGACTCTTAAGGCAGTTACATAAATGATTATAGTGCAAATATCATGTAAAATTTTAGTTCAAAATTATTCATTTTCCTAGTATTTTCTAGTAGTGAGGTATTATCATTAAGAAATGAAGTGAATATTTAATAGATGATATTTAATGTTGCTTGCAGCCATGCCACTATGGTGTCTGATACTGTCAGATCTTGAAAGCTACGCAGGGTCAGACCTGGTTAGTACTTGGATGGGAGACTGCCTGGAACACCAGGTGCTATAGGCTTGGGAGAAGGACCTGGCAACCCACTCCCAAAAAACAGTCAGCCATTGAAAACCCAATGGATTGCCTCTTGTATATAGAGTTGCTATGAGTTGGACAGCACCTAACAACAACAACATTTAATGTTATATTCAACATGAATTCCTTGATTTTTGACACTGTCATTATAAGATTATAATGTGGATAAAATTAATTGCAATTTTAATTACAAAATATATTTCCTGTAATATAATGGAATGTGTTTATGTGTTTCTTGTAGATTCTATTTTAAAGCACTCAAATTGATTTTTAAACATTTATTTCAGAGAAATACGTTTAAATCCAAGCACTTTTAAGAACGATATAGAGCTGCTCAAACGTTTCTCGGGAAAAGGAAAACAAACAGTCTTGGAATCTATTGAATATACTTCAGGTTTGTACCTTCTCAGATTAATTTTGTATTACTTATATTTTATTTCTTTCTTCCCCCTCTTTTTTTTTTTTTGAGGTACTGAAGGGTTGAACCTATGGCCTCACACATGCTTTGCAAGTGCTCTACCACTGAGCTGCACTCCTAGCCCATTTTTAATTTATTATCTTGAGACAGGGTTTCACTAAAATTACACAGGCTGCCCCTGGCCTTGAACTTGTGATCCTCTTGCCTCTGCCTCCTGAGTTACTGAGATTATAGGCAAGGTGCCACCACACCCAGCTATATTCTTATATTTCTAAAATTCTTTCAATGGCTACATTAGAATTGAACGTTTGAGAAAATGAAAACTTCCCATTTCAAGAATAGTTATTTGCTTGAAGCCAACATATTTTACAAAACTCTAAATTGAGCTCCTACTAATGACTCTATGATTGGTTACAGATTATGAATTTTCAAATGGATGTCGAGCCCCACCTTGGAGACAAATACGTGGGGAAATTTGTTATGTACTGGTGAAGCCACATGATATTGAGACTTTGTGCATTACTTGCAGTGCAGAAGGAGTATTTTTAAATGGTGTAAGTAATTTCTTAAAAACATAATTGAAGATGATTGACTTGAGTTCTTCACTAGGTCTATAAATGCTGGCTTGTTTCATGAGCTGTATACTGATGGCCACAGAAAAGAGAATACTGTTCTGTGGGATTCAAACACATTGCTTTGCTATAGGTTTTCTGAGCAAATGCAAAATTGTCTTAGAATCAGCTTGGTTATTGGTCATTGGAGGTCATCAGGCCAATCTTCTAAGAAATGGTCTTCAAAAGTGACCTGTTCCAGCCAGTTTTACCATTGTTGTGACCAAATACCTGACAAAAACAATGTAAAGGTGGGAGGTTTTATTTTGACTCATGGTTTCAGAGGGTTTAGACCATCATAATGGAAAGGGCACGGTAGAGCTGAGAAGTTAACATCATTGCAAATAGGAAGCAGAGAGAAGGGAGGAACACAGGAAGATCCAGGGCAAGATACATTCCCAAGGACTGGCTTTCTCCAAAGGCCCCCCCTTCCTACTTTGACCACTTTGCAAAAATACTATCATATTATGAATCTGTCAAGGGATTAATCCATTGAATAGATCAGCGCCCTTAAGACTTACATGTTCCTGGAAACACCATCACAGACACACCCAAAGATGTGCTTTACTAATCTCCTACGCATTTCTTAATCTAATCAAGTTGACAATCAAAATTAGCTATCACAGGCCCCATGAAGGTGGGACCCAGACCTTTGCAGGGTGAGCACTGCCCAGTTAGTGCTGGTACCTCAGAAGCTGACAGAACTGGGACCTAGACCTTTGAAGATGGAGCACTGGTTGGCTGCTAATGATATTGCTGAAGGACCATCAGGATTCTGGGGTGGGATTTAGCTCAATTGGTAGAGTGTTGCTGTGCGCTCTCTGAGGCCCTGGGTTCAATCCCCAGCACCACAAAAAATGGGAAAAGGACCTGGCAGTCCACTTCCAAAACAATCCCCAAACAACCTGCCATTGAAAACCCTATGCATAGCAGAGAAGCACTGACATAGTGCCAGGCAGGGTACAGTGTCAGGGAGTGTTTCATTCTGTTTTACAAAGGGTTGCTATGAGTTGGACCTGACTTGATGATACCTAACAACAACAACAATCAGAACTCTATTTCTGGGACTGTGGGAAAAAAGACATCCTGGAAATTGGAAATACCTGTTGCTATTAGAAGCAACTATTAGGAGGGAAAGTTTGGAGTGATTCTAACTAGAATAGCTAGCAAACAGGAAAGGAAGACATTAGTCTTCCTTTAGCTTCCTGTTGACGGACCCTAACCTAACTTGGCAAAGGAGAAATACAGTTTTGCAGATTCCCAGCCCAAGGATTGCCAAGCAGAATCTGGTAGGTAGGCTCCGAGCTGAGAGCTAAGTAGCCCATGCCCCTGAGTCTCACAGATTAGAACGCTTGACTTTTGGTCTCACCCTGATTCACTGAGCTAGCTGGAAGGAGTTTAGCATTCTCTTTTGCCATATCCTGTCCTCGAAATCCTCAGTGTAAATTTGAGACTCATAAGCAAAGTTCTACATGGAGGACCCAGTCCTTCCTGAGAATCCATCTGTCCCTAGGGATACCTTGAAGATATGTTACACTTTGGCTTGGATTGGTTTCAAAATGTCAGTACTGCCTCTGAGATTACCTGATGGGCTGTCTTCTGAGGCGCCTTCCGGTGCTTTTCTTCTCAGCATTTAAATTCGCTTATTTCTTCACTGCGGCAGGGGGACGTGAGTCTTCTTCCTTGGCTTGTTTTGAAATTTTAGAAAAATAAAATCTCTAAAAAATGAGAGCTAAAGAAGGAAGGATTTTCTTTGACCTTCTACAGAGGGATCAAGGAGTCTTTGTTTCTGTCAAAGTCTATTTATGTGCCCACATCCAACTTTGATACAGAAACATCTAAATACTCCTCTCAGATGTAAAAAGAAAATGAAAAGTGAGGACCATAAACTATTTGATAATTACAAAAAAATTTAAAACACACTACAGGTGTCTGTGTGTCTGTGTGTAATTTGTTATAGTGGAATAATGGGGTGGGGAAGAGAAGGAAATGGGCAAAAGAAAGAGGCAGGAAGGAGGAAGGACAGAGGCAGGGGTTGATGGGCAAGTAATTCTGTAGAGATGATAACCCTAGAAAATAAACCTATAGCAACTGTGCTACGCTCAGAGCCAGGGCAGAGTGTGGTATTCAGAAACATAGGCCTGCCTTTGGTGGCATTCAGATCCTGAGGCTTTTTATGACTTCATCAGCTAAGGTTCTTGGAGTCATAATGACTTTTCACAGTAGAGAATAGAAGGAAGGAGGTACGCTTGGGTGAATGGCAGAGCTCTGCATGAATATAGGAGGTGCTTGGTGTGTACTGAATGAATAGATGGATGTGTGGATGAATGAATGAATGAATGGATAACATTGTTAATGGGGAAGGGTTTTGCCTATTCATCTCATGCTCAAAGACTACCACATGGATCCTTTAAAGAAAAAAACAATATGTTTGCTTAGGTTATGATCTATTGATCAGGTTCTTATACTATTATATTAATCATACAACCAACCTTTTTTTCTAAAGGGTAAAAAGGATGAGGGAGAAATTAATTATGAAAGAAAAGGTGAAATTTATAAGGACCTTGTCACATTTCTAAAAGATAAATCACCAGTATTTTCAGAAAATATGTCTAAACAGGTAAGTCTTGTAGTATCTTCTGCACTTTGATAACTTTATTATTAATTACTTGACTACAACTTTCTATAGTATAAAAAATTCAGGAGTAATTTTGCCTAGTTTTGGATGCTGCTTTTATAAATTATTTATTAATAGCTGGTTTTTGAGTGTTAAAGCCAAGTCTGATTAAAATAATTAAATAATTAAATTATTTGTGGTTTTCACTCTAATGTAGTATCAAATAAATAATACTGTAAACATAGTACCTTAAAAGTGTTTCTGATGTTTTTAGGTGATAATGTAATAGTTCAAACTGGTTTCTAAATAGGATTTTTTCCCTCTTTACTTTTGCATCAATGGCATTATTGATGCAAGAACAAAAGATTCAGCTTTGTTAATGACCTAGATGTTTTATTTTTATCCTTTGTAGGCATCCCATGATCACTGCCTAATTGGATTGTCCTAATAAGCCTTGCAGTTTTCAGTGTCCAACTTATTTTCCTCCTTCATTAAGTTTATTCCTAAATATTTTATTCTCTATGATGCTACTGTAAATTGTTTTCTTAATTTCCTTTTGAATAGTTCACTGCTGGTGTATAGAAAAGGAACATGTGTGTGTGTGTGTGTGTGTGTGTGTGTGTGTGTGTGTGTATGTGTGTGCATGTGTATTGCTGGAGATCAAACCCAAGGCCTCACTCATGCTATGCATGCATTCTACCACTGAACACCCTCCATCCCCTAACTGATTTTTCAGTGTTAAACCAGGATCTGATTTTTGAGCGTTAAATTCAAGGTTGACTCCTGCAACTTCATTGAATTCATTTTTCAACTCTGTGTGTGTGTGTGTGTGTGTGTGTGTGTGTGTATGTTGTTTATTATGATGGATGCTTTAAAATCTTTTTAGATTATTCTACATCTGTCTTATCTTGGCATAAGCATCTGTTCATCCTTTCTAATTCAAGTTGTGACCTTCCTGGTTGGGGATATGATGAGTGATTTTTTATTGCCTTGGGAATTTTATGCATTATGTTGTGAAACTCTGGACTTTCTTAGAATCTTTTGTTTTAGTCAAGCTTCTCTGATACCTCACTGGTGGAGGTAGTGAAAGGTGGGATAAAAGTTTAGGATCCCCACTTTTGTCTCCCTTGACAACCCTGGGCTATAAAGGGCTTATTGCCACTGAACAAAGCTGGAAGTTCAGCCTCCCCACTAGGTATCTGCTGATGCTATCCTAGCTGGGTGGGAGAATGTCTTGCTACATACTTCAAATGGAGCTGCTTCTTAGCCATAGCACATGTACGATTACTGCCAGGAGAGTGTAATTTCAGTGCATATCTTTAGTCTGTTGATATGGTGCCACTATTGATTTTTAAATATTGAACTAATGTTGTATTCTGGGATAAATCCCACATAGTCATGATGTCTTACCCTCTGTGTACTCTTAGATGTAATTTGATAACATTTTCTGAGAATGTTTGCAAGCATATTAATGAAAGATAAGGATTAGTAGTTATCTTTTAATGCCTTGGTTTGGTTTTGGGATCTAGATAATGTAGTCTCAAAATGAGTTAGAAAATACTTGTTACTTTTCTTCTTTCTAGAATTATTTGTGAAGAATGGGTATTTTTCTTTTTAAATATTGGATAGAATTCACCAGTGAAGCCATCTGTACCTGGATGACAGAAATTATTGGAAGGTTTATGATGTGATAATTCAGTGTATTTTATAGATGTAGAACCAGGGCTTCAAATGTGAAAAACTGGGCTCAGGTTTGGGTTTAAATCTTATGTATAGACAGCAGGACTTCAAACCAAACCTGAACTTGCACCTTGAACCTACTCTCATTCAAGCACTAAATTTCTTTTTTTTCTGAACCTAAACCTGAATTTGAGCCTGAACTCAAACCCAGTGAAAAATTGGGTTTGGTTTCAGCTTTTAATTTTTTTTTTTTTGTATCATTAGCTATTTAGAAATTGAAAAAAAGAAGAAATGTGTTATTCATCTATCTATACATAAGATTAAAAATTTAAGCCCAAAGCAAACCAAACTCTTTAAATTTTAGTATACTGAACTTGTACCCAAACCTGAACCCAGTTTTTCATAGGTTTGAAACCTTGCATAAAACTATCCAGATTTCTCTTTTTTCTTGGGCTTTGATTGCTTGTGTCTTTCAGTGAATTTGTACATTTTGTCTAATTTATCTGATTTACTGACATCAGGTACAATATTCTGTTCTTACTCTTTAATGTCTATAGGATCTATTGTGATAACTCCTCTTTCACTCCTAGTATTATTTATGTCTTCTCTATTTTTCTCAATTAGCTGCATAGAAGTATATCAATTTCATTGATTATTTCAAAGAATCAGACATTTGTTTCACTGTTTGCTTTCTATTTTATTCATACTCTTTACAATTTCCCTCTTTTTGTTTTCTTTGATGGTCATTTGCTCTTTTTATTTAATGTCTTAAATCATTGGTTTGAGACCTTTAATTTTTTTCTACTGTAAATTTTTGTGCTGTAAGTTTCTTTATAAGCATTATATAAACTATGTTTCATAGATTTTGATTTTTTGAGGATTTTCCAGATTTCCAATGTTTTTGAGGATTTTCCAGATATCTTTTTTGTGTTGTTCAATTCCAGTGTGCTAAGAAAAGATATTTTGTATAATTTTTAACTCTTTTATGTTTGTTGATGTTCATTTTATGGCCCCAAATATAGTTTGTTTTGGTGAATTTTTCCTTGTGCATTTGAGAAGGATTTTTTATTTTATTTTATTTTTTTTACTTAGAGGTTGAATCCTGAGCCTCACACATACTTTGCGAGTGCTCTAACACTGGGATGCACCCTTTGTCCATATTAATTTTTTTTATTTTGGGACAGGGTCTGACTAAGTTACACAGGCTGCCTCGGCCTTGAATCTGCTATTCTCCTGTCTCTGCCTCCCAAGTTGTTGGTATTACAGGCATGAGCCACCATGCATAGCTGAGAAGAATGTGTATTCTGATGTTAGGTGACATATCCTATAAATTTAAACTAAGTCATTGCTCATATCTTTTTTATCCTTATTAAATTTCATCTTCTCATTTTATTATTGAGCATGGAGAAATGAGTTTTGAAGTTTCCTAATTTTGGACTTGCCAACTTTCTTTTTTAGTTCTGATTTTGCATTATGTATTTTGAAGTTCTGTTGTTTGGGGAATACACAGAATTGTATGCTAATTGACTTTTTTGTGTTATATGTTGTTGTTGTTGTTGTTAGGTGCCGTCGAGTCAGTATCCGACTCATAGCGACCCTCTGTACAACAGGGGAAACACTATTGTCAGTGCTTCTCTGCTGTTCATAGGGTTTTCAATGGCAGATTGATTTTTGGGAGGGGGTTGCCAGGTCCTTCTCCCAAGCC
>VMDO01021268.1:0-35755 GCA_007922755.1 Pedetes capensis
GATGTCACATTGAAGATGAAGGTGTTCCTGATGCCACAGTATTTTCAGTTGCATCATATGGTTGTGAAAGCTGGACATTGAATGCAGAAGACAGGGGAATAATTAGTGCTTTTGGATGATGGTACTGGAGACAAATATTGACTGTAGAATAGACTGCAAAAAGAAGCAACAGATCTGTCCTAAGAAGAAGTGCAACCAGAGTGCTCCTTGGAAGCAAGGAAGGCTAAAATGTGTCTGATATATTTTGGAATGTAGTCATGAGGGACCAAATCCCTGGAGAAGGACATCATGTTTGGGAGAGTTGTGGGTCAATGAATAAAATGAACTAGATGGATTGACACAGTGTCTACAACAGTGGGCTTAAATATAAAAAAGATCATGTGCCTGGCACAGAGTTGGGGAGTGTTTCATTCTGTTGTACCTAGGGTCACTATGAGTCAGACCCAATTCAACAGCACTAAACAACAACAAGCATATGTATTATCTTAGATATTTAACATCTCTGTGTGTTGGGAAAATTCAATATCCTAGCTATTTGATATATTAATTGTTTAGACTTGTAGTTATCCTGTGCTATAAAACATTTGGAGCTATTCCTCCATCCAGCTACTCCAGTGTCCGAGAGAGAATATTTTGACAAATGTTTTATAATTTAAAATTACCTCTTCCTTTCCCTTTCTTCTTTCTTCTCCCTTGTTTTAGTCTTTAAGAATAATAACCTTAAAAAATAATAACATTAAAAAGTAAAACCAAAGCCAGGTGCTGTGGTATAAGCCTATTATTCAAGAAACTCAGGAAGATGAAGTAGGAGGATCATGAGTTCAAGGCCTGAGGTAGCCTATGCAAGTGAGGGGGATCTTCTCTCAAAAAAGTAAATAATTGGGCTGGGGGTGAACCATGCCTAGTATACTCAGGGCTTGGGTTCAATACTCCCTCTACTGCCCAAACTAACCAACCAATAAACAAACAAACAAAACCCCCCCAAAAAAACAAAACAAAAAAACAAAACAAAAATAACAACTAGAAGAATTATCAGAGAATATTTGGGGGTAATATTATCAATGTGATTTCCTCTTCTAATATGGGAGATGTCTTTGAAATACACCCAGGAATTTTTCTATTCTGATGGGCTATTGGATTCTTGTACTACAGACCATCTGATTATGGTCACCAGAAAAGTCCCTGGAGCAATTTAATTTTTGCAATGTTGGTAGAAAACATAGTCTTTAGGCCCTCTCACAGTATCCAACACTTACAAACAAAAATAACATCAAAATGGTATAGATTCTGCCTATGAATAGAGAAATTTCAAATTCAGTGTGTTCACAGAATGATAATTTTTAGTCTTATCTAGCTGTAAAAGTACAGAATGTTAGAAAACATGTATTCCCCTAACTTGAAGAATGAAGGGCACTGTAATTCTGCTCATGTGTGATCATCATTAATTCCTGAGAAAATGCTGCTTGTTTTGCCTAGAATGACTTGCTTCTCTTTTCCATAGGGAAAAATTCTATACATCTTTAAGAACTAGATTGAAGTCAACTCCCTTGAAAGACCCTGTGTGGCCTCCCTTCTTCTTCCATGATCACTTTACATTTAGATGATGCTGTTACTCTATCAGTTTGATCATAATTACATGTGTGATTTCCTCTCATTACGCTGTAAGCTCTCTCCTTTACAATTCTAAATATAGTGCACATAGTTGTTGATTCAGAAGTACTTTTTGAGTAAACTACCCTTGCGCCTCAGACCCCTATCCTTGCTGTATCAACTCTCACAGATTCTTTTTGAATACTTTCATGGTAGGCAGCATTTCTCTTCCTGTTAAAAAATTTTAAACTATTATTATGACTTTTTATAGCTATTAAGGAAATTTAGAGTGGCATTCTATACACGTATACAGCACACATTTGGCATACCCATCCATCTTTCTTCCACCCTAGTCCCCCATCACCTCTTTAGTTCCTAGTAATAAATATTCTACTTTTAGGTTGCTTCCCCCACCCCGGTTTGACACAGGAGAATATGCTATGTATGTCTTCCTATATCTGGTTTATTTAGTTTAAAAATGATATTTTCTAGTTCCCTTCCTTTTGTTAAAAATGACAGTTTTTTACTTTATGGTGGCATAATACTGCATCATGTATATATTCCACATTTTCTTTATCCATTCATTTGGTGATGATCACCTAGGCTGATTTCATTATTTAGCTCTTGTGAATAGTAACATACTTAAGATGTTGTTAGGTGCCACTGATTTGGGTCGAGTCATAGCAACCCTATGTGCAATAGATGAAATACTACCTGATATTGTGCCATGCCTGGCACTATGTCAGTCCTTCTTTGCTATTCATAGGGTTTTTGATGGCTGACTGTTTTGGGAGTGGGCTGCTAGGTCCTTCTCCCAAGCCTACAGCACCCAGTATTTCCTGATGGTCTCCCATCCCAGTACTAACCAGGCTGACCCTACTTAGCTTCTGAGATCTGATAAGATTGGATGTTATGGTGGTATGGCTGTAGGCATACTTTAGATGGACATGTAGATATTTCTTTTGTATGCCTACTTCATTTTCCTTGGGTATATCCCCAGGAGTGGGACATCTGGATCATATGGTAGTTCTATTTTTAGTTTTCTGAGGAACCTCCATAGTGTTTTCCATAGGGAATGTGCTATTTACAATCCCACTGCAATTTATAAGACTGCTCTTTCTCTACACCCTGAAGAGCATTTTTGCTTTTGATAGTAGCCATTCTAATTGGGGTGAGATGATATCTCATTGTAGTTTTGACTTATATTTTTCTGATGGATAATGATATTGAGTATTTTTTCATACATTTGTCATTTGTACTTCTTATTTTGAGAAATGAATAAAAGACCTTGGTATGAGTCCTGTTAAGCATTTAAGAGCTCAATATTTGAAGTTTCTTGAGCTATTCTAATAACCTGTTAACCACAACCCAAGATCCAAGTTACCTAACTTCTCTGAACAACCATTTTTGCCTAAATTTAATAAGATGAATAATAGGATGCCTTTAGCCATACCACCCTTCCATCTGATGCCATCAGATCTGAGAAGCTAAACAGGGTTGGGCCTAGTTAGTAGTTGGATGGGAGATTGCCTGGGAATACTGGGTGCTGTAGGCTTGGGAGAAGGATCTGGTGGGCCACTCCTGAAACAGTCAACCGCTGAAGACCCTATGAATAACAGAGAAGCACTGACAATAGTGCCAGGGATGTTGGGTCATGTTTCATCTGTTGTGCATATGGTCACTCTGAGTTGAATCTGACTCAATGGAATCTAATAACAACAATCTAGGATGAACATAATTCTGAATATTAAATCAGACAATATGCCTGTAAAGATTTTAGGAAAGAACTTGGTATTTAAAACAAGACACTCAATAATTATTAATCACCATTGACCATCATTGTTGTTGTTGTTAGGTGCTGTAGATTTGGTATCTGACTCATAGCAACCCTACGGACAACAGGTGAAATAGTATTGTTAGCACTTCTCTGCTATTCATAGGGTTTTCAATGACTGTTTTTTGGGGCAGGGGAGTGGGTTGCTGAGTCCTTCTCCCAAGCCTACAGCACCTGGTGTTCCCAGGTGGTCTCCCATCCAAAGACTAACCAGGCCCAACTCTCCTTCATTTCTGAGATATGACAGGATCCAACACCACAGTGGTATGGCTGCAGGCATCATCATTAGTGCTTGTCATTAATTTTATTTTGGGTGATGACTGCATCCCTGTCCATCCCTGTTTTCTTTCTGTCCTGTAGAGTTTCTCAGAATATGCCTGATTCCATGCCAAAGATTTCAAGTACTAGTTAGCAATTTAATCCACTTTCTTGAGACTTTTTTGAGGGTAAATATTCTCTGTTGCTTAATTGCTTTCAAGTCCCTAATGGGGTTGTACTTGGCACATCACAGGCATTCAATTAATATGTTTAAAATAGATGTTTACTGTGACATAACCTCTCCATTATACTTTATGCTGAATGCTTTAAAAATTCTATTAATGCATATTTTAAAGTATTTGGTTCAAAACTAACCCAAGTGGAGGTATGTTCCTGTCTCTGGATGCCTTGCTCACATCATAGCAGGCTTGAACTTTAGGATGCTGACTGCGATAGGGTCCCTTACTCATGTGTAACTTTGGTTTCTGCAGTGAGAGTTATGGGCAGAACTCCATCAATGATCTCTGAATAGTTGGGAACCACACAGGCTGATAATGTCTACTCTAACTTAGCTGTCAGAACTGTCTCACCTACTGAAGGTTGGGGCTAGGATTTAGTTCAGTTGGTAGAATGCCGCTCTACAATCTCTGAGGTCCCAAGTTGGATTCCCAGCACTGCAAAAATGGGAGAAGGATGTGGCAATCCACTCCTGAGGCAATCCCCAAACAGCCAGCTATTGAAAACCCTATGAAGGTTGCTATGAATTGGACACGACTTGATGGCACTTAACAGCAACAACAACTGAGGGTTGGGACATGGTGGGTCTATTGAGAGCTAATTACTTACTTTGTTCTGGTCCCACTGCAAAAACACAGAAATTAAAGGAAAGATTTTTTGTATCATTTTAAGGGACAGAGAATGTTATGAAATATTTAAAAAGTTTTCAATACACAAAATCAGTAATTGTATAATTATACCACTTAGCCATTTGAGAAGCCTTAATTGTTGGTTTTGTCACACTATCAAGTAATAACAATAATTATTTTATTTGTGGTGCTGAGGGTTGAACCTAGGTCTCTTGCATGGTTTGCAAGTGCTCTACCACTGTGCTTCACCTCCAACTCATTTTTTACTTTTTATTTTGAGACAGGGTCTTATTAACTTATTATGAGGGCTACCTCTGGTCTTGAACTTTCAATCCTCCTGCCTCTGCCTCCTGAGTCACTGGGATTAGAAGGGTGAGCCACTGCACCCAGCTAAATAATTAATGTGACATATTTTCTTGTAGAACTTAGCAGAAGTTGCCAAACTGCTCTGCATATACAATTTTGTACTGTTTTACCACTGATTATTTGTGTCCAATTAGGGATAGGCTGCATATAACAGGGGAGAAAAACAAGTTAATGACATAGAATTGCAGAGTATGGAGCTAGGAAGTCTAGCACTGATGGAGGTGTTCTATATGTGTCTGGGTTAATATGGTAATGGCTAATGAACCCTTGCAATGTGAGACTGAGAAACAGAATTTTAAGTTTCATTTAATCTTAGTAGGTAAATTTTATTTTGAAATAAAATTTGTTAAGTAGAGATAAGAGAAGGGAGGGAGGAAGAGAGATCTTTAAGAAAATAACAATAGTGTACATGCAAGACATGGACACAGGCAGAGAGAGAGAGAGAGAGGGAGGGAGGGGGGGATCACTTTTAAGTGTCTGAACAATAGTTATATAGATGCTTTTGGTGACTTTTCAAGTTTCATTGCTTAGAGGCTTTAAGAAACTTTTTAGTAATGAGATCACAGGATTGCCCATGAGGCACATTGCACTGGCTTATAAATAAGAAAAGAGTGCTAATAAGATACACAGGTCAAAAGTGTCAAAGGAATTTTTCCTAAGGAAGTCAGGGCCTATATATTGACTGTGAATATGGTCAATAATTTTGCTTGTGAGATTTTCTTGATTCTCATCCAGCAAGAACGAGGGGCTCCTGTCCCATTCCCTTAATGTTCCCTGTCTTTCTATCTTACCTCAATTTCCTCCTAAGATTTTGATCTTTTAATCTTAAGGGTTGATGAAAGTTGAAGATCCATCTTCTGAAGATTTTCATGATGAGCAGGGACACAGATCCTGCCTATGCAGGGATCAAAAGACTCAACCTGCTGGATCTATAGGGGACATGAGAAAGTGCAAGTTTAGAGATCAGAGGATCATCATTTGATGGGAATTTGGATGAAATAATGTCATTACTCCAGACATCGAAATGCATGAACAATAATACATATGGGAGATGGTTATGCCTAATCCTAAAATTAGCACAAAAACCAAATAGGAGGAACTTTTCATGAGGTGCTTGGGTCAGTAAATCAATTAAACTTATGGCAGAATCTGTCATAGATTTAATTTGGATGCCCAAATCTTGGATAACTGAAGACACATTGCTCAAGTTGCTATGTACATACTTAGCATTTTCCTTTCCTTTCCTTTCCTTTTCTTCTTTCTTTCTTCTTTTTTTCTCTTTTTCTCTTTCTTTTTCTTTTTCTTTTTTCTTTTTTTTTTTTTACGGTTCTGGGGGTTGAACCCAGGGCCTTGTGCTTGCATGCTTTGCAAGTGGTATACCACTGAGCTACACACTCAGCCCATTTTTTTTCCTTTTTGAGAGAGGGTCTCACTAAATTACACAAACTGCCTCTGGTCTTGAACTTTCGATCCTCCTGCCTCCACCTCCTGAGTCACTGGGATTCCAGGCATGTGCCACTGTACCTGACTTAGAATTCTACTTTCATTTTGGCACAGGTTCTCCCTTTGTAATGCTGTCAAAAGATAAAGGGCCATCTGTTTTTAGGAAGGCTATCCTCATCATCTTAATAGTGAGATCCCTTCGGGTGTAAAATAGCAAACCAAACCAAACCAACCAACCAACATATGAATGGTTGTCTAAACAACTGAGCCAGGTATGGTGGCACATGGCTGTAATCCAAGTGACTCGGGAGGCAGAGATAGGAGGATTGCAAGTTTGAGACCAAAGGCAGTCTGTGTAATTTAGTGAGATCCTATCTCAAAAAGTAAAAAAATGGGCTGGGGGTACAGCTCAGTGGTACAGCACTTGCAAAGCATGCAAGCACAAGGCCCTGGGTTCAACCCCTAGAACCACAAAAACAAATAAACAAAAAACAAAAAACAAACCATAAGACAACAATTTCAAGAAAGAATCCAGTGATGGAATAGATTAAAAGGAAAATAGTGCAAAATTGTTGTCATTGAGTATATGTGACTACACTAAATTCTTAGAAGAAAAAGAAGTAAATGAAAATGTGAGGCAAGATTACGACTACTGATAGATTTCTAAATGTGATTTATTTTTGCATTAATGTAAAGATCCTCCACATGTCTGTCAGTATACTGTAGTGTGGGGGCTTGCATGTTGCTGTGATGCTGAAAGATATTCTACCAGTATTACAGATACTAGTAGGGTCATTCATGGTGGACAGGTTTTAGCTGAGCTTCCAGACTAGCACAGTCTAGGGAGTAGGACCTGGCAACCACTCCCCCAAAAATTAGCTATTGAAAATCCTATGAAAAGCAGAGAGATACTTTCAAATATAGTGCCAGAAAATGAGCCCCCCAGGTTGGAAGGCACACAAAAGACTACTGGAGAAGAGTTGCCTCCTCAAAGTTGTTGTTGTTGTTAGGTGCCGTCGAGTCGGTATCTGACTCATAGTGACCCTCATAGGGTTTTCAATGGTTGTTTCGGGATTGCCTTGGGAGTGGATTTCCAGGTCCTTCTCCCATTTTTCTGGTGCTGGGAATTGAACTCAGGACCTCAGAGACTGCAGCACAGCACTCTACCAACTGAACTAAATCCCAGCCCCTCCTGAAAGTAGTCTATCTTAATGATGGAAATGGAGTAAAGGCCCAGGGATCTCTGTTTGCTGATGTGGCATGACTCAAAATGAGGACGAACAACTGTAAACATCCATTAATGATTGGAATGTGGAATGTATGTAGTATGAATCTAGGAAAGTTAGAAACCATCAAAAGGGAAATGGAGCACATAAATATTGATATTCTAGGCATCAGTGAGCTAAAATGGACTGGCCTGGGCCATTTTGAATCATATAGTCATATGATCTACCATGCTGGGAGTGACAAAGAGAAATGGGATTGAATTCATCATCAAAAAAGACATCTAAATATCTGTACAATGTGGTCAGTGATACAATAATATCCATATGGCCATAAGGAAGGCCAGTTAATATGACTGTTTTTCAAATTTGCATACTTACCATTAGGGCCACCAATGAAGATAGGAAAGACTTTTACCAGCTTTTGCAACCTGAAATAGATCCAACATGCAATCAGGATGTACTGATAATTACTGGTGAATGGAATACAAAAGTTGAAAGAAAGAAGAAGGATCAGTAGTTGGAAAATATAGCCTTGGTGACAGAAACTATGCTGGAGATGCATGATAGACTTTTGTCATATCAACAACTGTATCATTGCAAATACATTTTTCCACCAACATAAACAGTGACTATACACATGGAATTAACTCACCAGATGGACCACACAGGAACCAAACTGACTACATTTGTGGAAAGAGATGATGAAAAAGCTCAACAACAAATGTCAGAACAAGACCAGGTGCTAATTGTGGATCAGACTATCAACTGCTCATATGTAGTTTCAAACTGAAATAAAAGAAAATTAGAATAAGTGTACAAGAGCCAAGATATGACCTTGAGTATATCCCTCTCAGTTCAGAGAGCACCTCAAGAACAGATTTAATGTGTTGGACACTAATCAAAGACCAGATGAATTGTGGCGTGACATCAAAGACATCATTCATGAGGAAAACAAACGGTTATCAAAAAGACAGGAAGAAAAGTCAAAAGAGCCTCCGAAACTTGCCTTTAGATATGGAGCAGCTAAAATGAAAGGAAGACATGACAATGTTAAAGAACTAAACAGATTTCAAAGGGCAGCTCAAGAAGACAAAATCAAATATTATAATGACATGTGCAAAGAGGTAGAGATAGAAAACAAAAAGGGAAGAACATGCTTTATTTTTCTCCAGCTTAAGGAATTGAGGAAAAATTCAAGCCTTGAGTGGCGATAGCAAAGAATTCTACAGGGAAAACATTAAACAACACAGGAAATATCAAAAGAAGATGCAAGAAATATACACAGTCATTATACCAAAAAGAATTGGTGGATGATCAACCATTTCAAGAGGTTGCATATGATCAAGAACCAATGGTACTGAAGGAAGATGCAGAAGCAGCCTTGAAAGAACTGGCAAAACACAAGAATCCAGGAAATACCAACTGAGATATTTCAACAAACAGATGCAGCACTGGAGGTGCTCACTTGCTTATGCTAAGAGATTTGGAAAACAGCTACCTGGCCAGCTGACTGGAACAGATCCATATTTGTGCCTATTCCTAAGAAAGAGGATCCAATTGAATGTGGAAACTATCAAACTATCATTAATATCAGACACAAGTAAAATTTTTCTAAAGATCATTCAAAAGTGGTTGCAGCAGTACATAGGCAGGGAACTGCCAGAAAATCAAACTGGATTCAGAAAATGTCGTGGAACCAGGGGCATAATTGCTGATATCAGATGGAAATTAGCTGAAAGCAGAAAATGCCAGAAAGTTGTCTGTCTATGTTTTATTGACTGTGAAAAGGCATTTTACTGTGTGGGTAACAAATTATGGATAACACTGCAAAGAATAGGAATACCAGAGCACTTAATTGTACTCATGAGGAGTCTGTACATGGACCAGGAGGCAGTCACACGAACAGAACAATGAAACACTGCTTGGTTTAAAGTTGAGAAATGTGGGCATCAGGGCTGAATCCTTTCATCACAATTCTTCAATAGCTATGCTGAGCAAATAATCTGAGAACCTGGACTTTATGAAGGAGAACACAACATCCTGATTGGAGGACGACTCATTAACAACCTGTATTATGTAGATGACCCTGTTCTGCTTGCTGAAAGTGAAGAGGATTTGAAATATTTACTGATGAAAATCAAAGAACACAGCCTTCAATATGGATTGCATCTCAACATCAACAATACAAAAATCTTTACAACTGTGTCAGTAAGCAACTTCATGATAAATGGAGAAAAGATTAAAATTGTCCAAGATTTTACTTTGCCTGGTTCTATAATCAACACCCATGGAAGCAGCAGTCAAGAAATCAAAAGATGCATTGCATTGGGAAAAGTTGTTGCAAAAGACCTCTTTTAAAGTGTCACATTGAAGATGAAGGTGCACCTGATCCATGCCAGAGTATTTTCAGTTGCATCATATGGTTGTGAAAGCTGGACATTGAATAAGGGAGACAGGAGAAGAATTGATGCTTTTGAATTATGGTGCTGAAGATGAATATTGAATATACCACAGACAAAAAGAACCAATAAATTTGTCATAGAAGTGCAACCAGAGTGCTCCTTGAAAGCAAGGATGGCTAGAGTGTGTCTGATGTATTTTGGACATGTAGTCAGGAGGGACCAATCCCTGGAGAAGGACATGATGTCTGGGAGAGTGGCAGGTCAATGAAAAAAAGGAAAACCCTCAACCAGATGCATTGACACAGTGACTGTAACAATGGGCTTAAACATAAGATCATGTGCCTGGCACAGAATCAGGGAGTGTTTCCTTCTTTTGTACACAGGGTTGCTATGAGTCGGACCCGACTCAACAGTACCTAACAACAACAAAAACAATATAAAGATATCTCTAATTTGAAGAAAACATAAGTCTTTTAACAGCTTGCAGGTATAAGTGAGCTTGTCCTCAGGATGTTCTTGAGGCTTTGGAGTCTTGGAAGGGACTGTTTTCTGTTTTCAAGAATGTCCCTGTAGCTTTATTGCAATGAGTGTGCTGAAGTGGACCTGGTAGGGTTTTTTCCAACTCAGACAATACTGATTCAATGTGGACTTCTTCCAGTTTTTTAATGATACAAACCCTGCTGGCTGCACATGTGGCTCTTAATAAGTAAATAGCTGCATGTTGTTAGTAGATGTTTATGAGATAAAATAGCTCTACCACCTCATTTATTTTCCAGAAAGCTAGAAAAGAGAAAGGAGCAGGATATTTACCTTTTTTTGGCAGTGCTGAGGATTAAACCCAAGGTTTCATATGTAGTAAGCAAGCATTCCATCACAGAGATACGTCTCAGCAGTGAAGGAAGAGGATAAATTGATCAGTTTTGCCTTTAGGAGGATCTCTAAATTGGTCACTTAACATTTTGCTTTAATACTACTTGATAAATGTTAGGCATATGGTCATTCTTAATTGCAAACAGGCTGGAAACTATAATCTCTGATTTTGTGTGGATTTGTGTTCAGCTAAATGTCATGTTTCTGCTCTATTTCTACAGAAAATGAGGAGAATGGATGTATGGATTGGGATGCAGCCTCACGGCCTTTATACAATTACTCATGTAATGAAAAGTTTTTCAAAAACATGATTTATAATGGCTTGGTAGTATTACAGTGTCTAATTGTAACAAAATTTGCTTAATCACCCATTTCTTTTGGATTCATTTAATAGTTAATTCAACATGAGTAATCAAACATGTCCTACATGCCTTGCTTAGTTCACAGTGCTGGGATACAATGGCACACAAGTCAGAGACAGTGACTTTATGGAGGTTACAAGATAGGTAAACTTTGTTTTCTGAAGCTGCTGTAGTCTAGGTCAATGTTGCAGCAGAAATTTTTCTGATGATAGAAATATTCTTTATCTGTGCCATTACACAGTAGCCTGAGCCACTGGCACTTGAACTATGTCTAGTGTCATTGAACAAAATGAATTTTTACTGGGTTTAATTTCAGTTACTTAAATTTAAATGTACATATCCACACATCATTATAGCTGTGACACTGAGGGTCATAGGTGTAAGGGCTTTCTTGTGTTTCTTTCTACTTCAAACCTGTAGCTATCTCTCAGGAGGGAGGGTGAGACTCCTGTCCCCATAGCCTGATGGCTGTATTATGGCTGCCTCTAATCTCGGGTCTCAGTAATCAGCTGTCCTAATAACTCACCCTTACATGGTCACTTGGTCACTACCCCAAACACTTGCACAGGTACCAGGGTGGCTGGTGAGAAAAGGCCCTGAAAACAGCCATGGGCCTCGCCCAGTCAGCCCTCCCCCTCCATCTCTCCACCTTCACACCAGGAAAGGACTTATGGCCTGTGCAAGTTCCTGTCTCATGATTAATCACTTTGTATAGGTACCTTTTGTAAAATGGATAAAACAAATTGTTCCCTCCTGAAACATAACTTCCCTTCATTTCTATGACACCCATTTTCTTGGTTGCTTCCTACTGGCAACTCCTTATCAGCTTCTTTTGCTATTTCCTTCTCCTTTCATCAAATTCTAAGCTCCCATAAGCCCAGAATTTGGTGCTCAGGTAACGGCTATATGTTTCGATCTCTCAAGCTATCCTATTGTGGTATTTGACAATGCTTGTGTATTAATTACTCATAAACTTATATCCCTAGCTTTGTCCTCTTCCCTGAATTTTGATATGTATAGTAGAAATATCCAGTCCACACTGGACTGGGAATTTTGATACAATTTCATTAAAATGTCTCAAACTGAACTCCTCATCTGCCCTGGTCCTCTGCTTTACCCCAGTCATTACCTTCTCAGGAAATGGCAAATCTGGTCTATTTGATTATTCTAAAACGTTGGAAGTATCTTGAATTTCTTCCTTTCTATCTCTCAACCAATCAGGAAATCTTGTTAGTTCTACCTTCAGACTATGTCCAGAATCTGAAGACTTTCTAAAATCTTTCACATCAGCAAATAAGTGTGAAATAACAATGCTGTAGTTAATGAGAGATAATGCTCAGGGGCCTTTTTTTTTCTTTATTTATTCTTATATTTATTTTCAGTAGGTAAATCCCTGATTCTATCTTACTGTCAACCTTATGTACTTCCTCTTTGTTGGGTGCAAAACCAACATGGAAATGACACTGAGATAATTGAAACAGATTTTGAAACTCTTCAGTTTATTTGGCTGTCACTGGAGGGAAGAGAAATTCCATGGGGGAAGTTGGTCCCTTGATTATAGCGCATGGGTTAATTTATTATGAGAGTTCAAGAATCTTAGCATTTGATAATAACCTTTTGACTTTGTGTGGGTGAGGATCTCAAAACAGGATCTTACAATCTCTGAGTTTTCTGCTCTTACAGCTTTTGCTTCTTTCTTAAAAGTTATGAATCAAAATATTAAGCCTCATGAAGGTGCTCTGAAATTTCCTTTTGTGGTGATTTGTCTTAGACATTATTTTTGTTTTGTAAAACTTCCCAAGACCATTGTTGATGTATCCTTGGAGATAAATCTGACCCTTGATTTGCAGTTGCAACGATCACTTCACATCACCAAAGACGGTCTAATATTTTTGAAAGAGCACTGATTGTTGAGTTAGTAACTGTCATATTATTAGAGTGTGGTTTTTGGAAGCCAATTAATCTCTCTCAGACTGTGTCACCTCACTATGAACAGGAAGAGTTAGAATGATCCTCTCTAAATTCTTTTCAGCACCCCTCTAGAGTAGCTTAGCTAAGTGTGACCTGAAGTTGGCCAGTGGGGTCTTTGCTGAGGAGTCTGCTGGGTGGTAATATTAGTTAAGAGAACTTGCTCATTCCATGCCTAGCATTTGCAGGGAGGATCCCAATGCTCCCTCCCAGCCCAGTTTTCACAAGGCACAATATTTACTCAGGTAATGGTTTATCCCAGCAGGCTGGATTATTTTATACTGAGTTGGAGACATGCTGAGTCTATTTGAAATCCATCTGGTCTAATTCCTTGATCTTAGGTGGAGCAAAACCACACCAGCTCTTCTGACCTAAAGGTAGGTGATGTGACTACAAACAAGGTACAAAATTTCTCAGCAGCCATGTGATGTTGGGCAATTTAATTTTTTTCTGTTAAAATCATAAGAGTTCATTTGTGAAATGAGATGTTTGAGTTTTATGACTTGGTGTTGGAGCAATTAATTCAATTCATAACTTTTATTGTTGTAAAATATACACAGTATAAAAGTGAAAGTCTCTTAAAATTTGGGGATACTGTGAGGTATTATTTAGGAATTACCAACTCAGTGCCTGTGATTAGGGTAGAGGTTCCATTACTTCACTTTGATGTCAGTCACATTGGGCACATCATGCTCTCTTGCATTTTTCTCTCTCCATGGTCTATGCTATATCACTATGCTTTGGAATGAAGCACAGCAGGTTACCTGACATATATTCTCCACATTTATATGCTGATTAAACTCTTATAAGCTGGTGTTCTTTCTTTCCTTCCACGTGAGGCAGAATTGTGGGGGAAGAAGAGGTGTTTCTTACCAGCTAAGTTGCAGAGATAATGTGAAGGGGTGAATGGGAATAGCAAGGAAAGAGGAATAAATACAGAAAAGATAGAGATGACAGAAAAGGAAAAGGTAGTTTTCAAAGAAGTAAGGTATCAGTTAGTCCTCCTGATGGGGATGAAACCTAGAAAACCTGGACCCTACACGATTTCCCTCTAATCGCTGAGTGATGTCTCAGATTGGTTCTTGTGTATTTACCTTAATCTCTGTAATGGATCAAAAATAAATTGTGTTCAAGCTCAGTTAAGAGGTGTGTGTTTGTGTAGGCATAGAAATATACCTTCATCTTCTAACAAAGGCCATATTTAAACCCTTCCTTTGTGTGTTTTATGTGCATCTTATTCCTACTGATGATTTAGCACACCACCTGTTGTTGGGCTCCTTGGTCTCAAATCCTGGTCTGCCTGTGTATAATCTCAGGGAATTTAAGTCACTTATCTGTGTGTCTCTTTACTCACACATGAAAAGGGATAATTATACCCACCTCACAGGTTCATTGTGAAACTGAATGAACCAGTGTATTGATATAGGACATTTTAAAAGATTTTGGAAATATAGTAGCCATAATTTTTACTATTAGAATCGTACATAGAATAAAATCACAAAACAATCTGTTAATTATATTAAAGGTACGGTATATGATAATGCTGGGATTAGGCTCAGTTGGTAGAGCGCTGCGCTGCAGTCTCTGAGGCCCCGAGTTCAATTCCCAGCACTGCAAAAATGGGAGAAGGGCCTGGCAATCCACTCCCAAGGCAATCCCGAAACAGTTAGCCACTGAAAACCCTATGAGGGTCGCTATGAGTTGGATACCGACTCGACGGCACCTAAGAACAACAACAAATATGATAATGTACCATATGAACTCAAATGTGAGACTCTTTTATTCTTGGAGTATTGAGGTTCTCCATGTAATCTAGAAAGAAGGAATACTAAACAGACAAGGGGCAGGGACAGAGGGTATCTAGGGTAAGGAAAGAGCTACATAGCTCTATGTTCATTTGCGGAATGACAACAGAATGCAAAGACAGGACATGGTCAGTTTCAGAAAGACCTTGAAATCCCTCTACAAATATAAAATATATATTGTGGGCAATGAGAGAGTGTTGGTAGATTTCATGTACAGAAGTAACATGAGCATAATAGTATATAAAGAAAATGACTAATGTGTTTTTCCAATGATCAGAGAACAGATGATATCCATGGTTTAGAGTAGATGAGACAAGCCTCATTGAAAAACAAGTGGAATGGGCCCTGGAAGATGACCAGGATTGGAAGGTACAAGGAGAAGTCATTTCTAGTGGAGGCAGATGCTGTAGTGGGAATGGGCAGAGTGGGATGGTGCAATATGTTGGGGTAAGAGGGTAAATTGTTGAGGTACCTCAGACTGTGAAAGTCACTAAAAGCCAGTTAGAGGAAATCAGAGTTGCCCTGGCTATTCCCAAGCAGTAGAGTGAGCTGAGGAAAGAAGGATGTGGGAAGCAAATTTCTGATGGCAGTTACAGGATGGCTGGGGTGGGGGCATCTGGAGACAAAGAGGCGCTGGTATCTTAGGCATCAGCTGCCAGTGTGTGAGAAGCAAATGGCAGTAAGAATGGGTAAAAGAGGGTACACAGGTGTCTTGTGTATAGGTCAAGTTAATGGGACATGATGGCTGAGATGGGAAATGAAACACATGCATAAGTAAAATTTAACATCAAAGCTACAAGGCTGAGCAGCTTGAAGGGTATGGGGTCATCTAGGTCCTTCTAGGTCAGACTAACCTGTTGGTCTGTGACTTCCTAATTTAGTTTTATGAGCTGTCTATATCCATTCCTTGGGTTTGTGAGTGAAGGTTTGGGAAAAGGTGATTATAAAGAGTCTCATAACCTTATCTTCTACCCATACAACTACTTGATTTTCCAAGGTGCTGAGACATTCATCAAAATAAGAAACACAGTGGTTGCAACTTTAAGTTCAAACATAAAAAAGATCATGTGCATGGCACTGTATTGGTAATGTTTTGTTCTGCTATACATAGGGTTGCCAGGAGTCAGAGCTGACTTGATGGCACCAAACAACAAGGAGATATTCTTAGTGATTTTGAGTCTCTTGTACCTATATAACTGCCCCTAAAAAATAGGCATACTTTGATAAATTTAGCAATACTGCCTGTTTTGGCCATTGATTTCATGTAATTTTTCTGCTAAATTGATCTTTTTTGGAAGGGTTAGCTTTTGAGTAGAAAGTTTCTTTTTGCTTCCCTGAATGGCTGAAGCGCTTCTCCTATACTTGGCCATCCCTTTTGCTTTGCTACATAGCAGATATTCTCCCAAGAAAGAAAAAGCCTCTGACTTCCATTTTGGTAGACAGAAAACTATCATTTTTTAGCTTTGATGTATATTTAGGTAGTTACAGTTTTTTTCCTGTTGTAATTCAGTATGAGTGCATCACTTCCATGTTTGTAAGCAGCTGAATATATTTCTTCCCTATATGAATGTTGAACTTTTTCAGAAATAAGTCATTTGAGTGGGGAGAAAACATTGTCTTTGTTATTGATAAAAATGATAATTGAGATGGTGGCGTGTATCTGTTACAAGTGGCCTTCATAAGATTCACCCCTAAATTAGGCAAACACATACACCTTCTCATGGCAGCATTGGATCTACCCCACAGGGTACCTTGTCTATACCCCACCAAGACAGAAGTTGCACAGGAACAGAGTAAAAAGGGTGTTCTCTGCAGCATTTCACCTAAGGAAGGGATGGGAGAGATTCAGCAGTGTATTCCTGATCTGCATTTTCAAATTTACTGCACCTTGCCTATGGTGGGGCAGGGCTGGGAGTATGATGTTATTGTAGCTCCCTCCATATGGATGGAGACTTTAGGAGTGGGAAAAAATGCTCTCCCACTAGCCTCTTCCAAGTGGTATGCTGGCAAATGTTTGATAATTAACTATCCTCAATAAAGAGCTCTGATTTGTAGTGTTAACGGATTTCCAGTGAGCAAACACTGGACCTGGGCTGATTTCGAGCTATCAGGGTGACACCATTGAACATAGAAAAGAGGCATCTGAAGCTGTGCTGAATTGACCCCAAGATACCATGGCCTCCAACACTTGCATCCAGTGCCGGTAATTTTTTTGAATATCGTATTGGAAATAGATGGGAGTATGTATATGATATCAGTCATCAGTTTATTCCCTAGATTGGTTGTACTAATATTTTCTTTTACGGCAAAATATGAGACTAACCTTAACTTTTGCAAATTCTCTTATGCCTACTAACTCTTTGAGCATCAATTCTTCACTGACTGTTACAAGGAAGGTTTATTTTATGGGGATTTTCTTGATTTTTAGTTAGTCTTAATATCTTTTCACATTTTTTGATGCTTCTACTTATTCTTTTTGTGTATTGCCTGTTTATATCCATTTTATATTTTCTACTGGTATGCATTCATATTCCTTATAGATTTAGAAGATTTTCTTTATATTTGGGTTATTAATGTTTTACATATATTTAATATTTTCTCATTGTATCATTCATGTAATGATGTTGTTTATATTCATTTTGTTGTTCAAAAGTTTTATTTTTGTGCATAGTCAAATTCTACCATTTATGACAGATTTCTAAAGGCCTTCCTACCTTCAAATTGTGATCACATTTGCCAATTTTGCTTATTTTTATAATATTAATTTTTACTCCTAACAGTTTAATTCAGAGTTTACTTTGATGAAACTGAAAAGTTGGTCATCAAATTAATTTTTTCCTGAAGGCTAACCCAGTCCTAATATCATCTTACAAATATTCTATCTTATTTCTATTTTCATATGTTAAACTCTCACATGTAATTTTGTTAAATTTTGAGATTTATATAAGTATCCAGTCTTCATTCATATCAAACTACTTTATTTTTACCTGAAAAATCAATATCTGAAAGACAAACTCCTTTCATTAATCTTCTTTTTTTGAACATTTATAGTTATTTTAGAATATTTTTCTTGAAGATGAACTTGGAATAATTTTATCAAATTTTGAAGAAAAATGACATTGGATTTTACTTGAAGATGTATATGTTTTTAGATTAATTTAGGGAGCATTGACATTTAGGGAGATTAAAACATTAATATCTTAAATTTTATTCTTAAAATGTAAAATTTTATAAATATTTTGTGGTGATGTGTTTGGTTTTCCATTAACACATGTATTTTTTGTTCTTCGGTAAAGTTTTATGGTTTTGTCTTTCTGAGCATTTTGTATTTCTAGTGCTTTCTATTCAGAAAAGTTTCTTACATATGGTAGATGCAACATTTTTTTGTTTTTTTAGTATTGGTACATGTTAATGATAAAGAATGGGTCTTGTGATATATTTTCATACATGCATTTAACATGCTTTGATCATATCCACTCCCCACTACCCTTTATACTTTCCTCCTTCCACCTCCAATTCACTTTCTTTGATCTGATAGCCCCTCTCCTAATGTCATGTCATCTTTTTCCCCACCTAAATTCCACGTATGAGAGAGAAAAACTTGCAATACTTGTCTTTCTGAGTCTGGCTTATTTTGCTTAACATGATGATCTCCTCAGTTGCATCTATTTTGTTCCAAATGACATGACTCTATTCTTTATGGCTAATACCTTGTATGTGTACACACGTGCATATATGTAACATCACATTTTCTTTATCCATTTACCTGTTGATGAACATCTAGACTGATGGCATAACTTGGCTATTGTGAGCAGTACTGCATGAAACATGAGTGTGTAGTTATCTCTATTATATGCTGAGTCATTTGGATATATCCCGTGGAGTGATATAGCTGGATCATATGGTAGCTCTATTTGTAGTTTTTTTTTTAAGGGAACTCCGTATAATTTCCATAGGGGCTGGACTAATTTACATTACTACTAATAATGTAATTTATAAGGGTTCCTTTCCCCCTAATCCTAACCAGCAAATTTATTTTCTTTCTTTGTTTTCTTTGTTTATTTTTTCTTTCTTTTTTTCTCCCCTTCCTTCCTTCATATTCCTCCCTCCCTCTCTCCCTCCCTCCTTTCCTCCCTTCCTTCCTTTTTCTCTCACTTTCTCTTTCTTTCCTTTCCCTTTCTGATTCCTCTCTCTCTCCCTCTCTCCATCCTTTTACTTCCTTCCTCCTTTCCCTCCTTCCTTCCCTCCCTCCCTCCCTCCCCCTCCCTTCTTTCTTCCCTCCCTCCCTCCTTTCTTTCTTTCTTTCTTTCTTTCTTTCTTTCTTTCTTTCTTTCTTTTTCTCTTTCTTTCTTTCTTTTTCTTTCTTCTCTATCTCTTTCTTTCTTTCCTTTGTGTCTCATCTCTTTTATTTTCTTTTGTTTGGTTTTCTTTTTCCTCTTAATAGAGTCTCATTATACAGCCCAAGCTGGCCTCAAACTTGTGATACTCCTGCCTCAGCCTCCCAAGCACTGGAATTACAGACATGTGTCATTATACTCAGCTTTTTTGTTTCTGTTTTTTGATGATAGCTATTCTGACTGGAGTGAGATGGAATCTCAGTATAGTTTTGATTTACATTTTCCTCATGACTAAAGATGTTGACCATTTTTCGATGTAATTATAAGCCATTTGTACTTCTTTTGAGAAGTGTCTGCTCAGTTCATTTGCTCATTTATTGATTGGATTGGTTCTTTTGGTGTTCAGTTTTTTGAGTTCTCTCTCTCTCTCTCTCTCTCTCTCTCTCCACACACACACACACACACACACACTTTAATCCTCTGTCAGATGAATAGCTGGCAAAGATTTCCTCTCATTCCATAGGGTATCCCTTTACTTTGTTGTTTTCTTTGCTGTGCAGAGCTTTTCAATTTCATGAAATCACATATGTCAATTTTTGCTATTACTTTCTGAGCTACAGGACTCCTATGCAGGAAGTGTTTCTCCTATATCTTCCTCTAGTAGTTTCAAAGTTTCAGGTCTTCATATTAAGGTCTGTGATCCATTTTGAGTTGACTTTTTGTACAGGGTAAGAGATAGGGATCTAGTTTCAGTTTTCTACATGGATATCCAGTTTTCCTAGCATCATTTGTTAAAGAGTCTGTGTTCTAAACTGTATGTTTTTGGTACCTTTGTTGAGAACCAAATGGCTGTGATTGTGTGGGTTTGTTTCTGGGTCCTTTATTCCATTCCATTGGTCTATGTGTCTCTTTTTGTGCCAGTACCTACTGTTTTTTCGGTATAGCTCTATACTGTAATTTGAAATCCAATATTTTGGTATTTTAATCATTGTTCTTTTTGCTTAGGCTGTTCAGGGTCCTTTGCTCCTCCTTATGAATTTTAGGGTTTTCTCCTACTTCTGTGGGGAATGTCATTATTATTTTGATGGCAACATTTTTCAGTTGTGTTTTCTAACTAGTAATTCAATTTGAAATTACTTATTGTTCCTAGTGGTTTTCAGTTTTACTTTTTGTTTTTCCTGTAATTTTCCATCATAGGGATTTTACTTGCAAGAAACAGAGTTCCATTAAACTAGCTTAGGCAAAAGAGAATTTATTTGAAAGAAAAGAGATGTTTCCTAGCACCCAAGTACCCAATAGACTGAATTGGGGATTTAAAGACGCAAGGATCAAGGATACTCTATGCATCTCTGAGATGCAGTGGTCTCTAGTCTACTTTTCTTGAATATTTATATCTCAAAAATTTAAGATTCAATGACTTTATTTAATCTTAAACTATATCATTATGTCCTTACTTAAGAAGTTCTGATATATACTGATTTGTTTCCATTTGTTCACATCAGTGACTCGTTTTCTGCGTTGATTTTATTCTTTACTCTTTGGTATGCATTTTCAGTTCTTCAAAAGTATGTTTCTGAAAATTTTCAGTATTAAATCAGATATAAAGAGAAAGCTAAGATTTTCCAGCAGGGAATGAAATTATTCATAGTTTTCTTTCCTTGTTTCTCTTGAATTACATGTAGTGAAAATATTAAACTGGGGCACTTTCATCTAGAGAATATTGTTTTGAGTTATGTGATCTTGTTGACAGGAACTATGTACTGTCATCTATGTATGTCTGCAAGCCACATTTCTGCTGTGCATTTTGGTGCATGCATAGGTATATGAGAAATTCTTAGTATTTATTCCAGTGAAGAAGCTTAGAAGTCCTCATTGTCCTTTTCATATTCTTTGATGTTGAATAGTAAAGTGGAACCACACCAAGCACCTGGCCAACCATACCAATGCTCTCAGATGATAATCTCATTGAGTTCAGGATCTCTCAATAGTTTTGGTGAATTTGTGTTACAATCATGATTTGTTTTATTGTAGGCATCTCAACTTCTGTTGTCCAGCACCCCTGAATTGAAACCATGGCCGGTACAAATAACGTGACCGAGTTGATTATCACTGGCCTTTTCCAGGATCCAGAGGTACAGAGAGTGTGCTTTGTGTTGTTTCTCCTTGTGTACCTGGCCACACTTGGGGGCAATGGCCTCATTGTTGTGACAGTCAGCATCAGTAAGAGCCTGCGTTCCCCCATGTACTTTTTCCTCAGCTACTTGTCCCTGGTGGAGATCTGTTACTCTTCCACTGTTGTCCCTAAATTTATCACTGACTTACTTGCTGAGATTAAAACTATCTCCCTGAAGGGCTGCCTGGCTCAGATATTCTTCTTCCATTTCCTTGGAGTTACAGAGATCTTTTTACTTGTGGTGATGGCCTATGACCGCTATGTGGCCATCTGCAAGCCTCTTCATTATATGCACATTATGAGTCATCAACTCTGTCATTGGCTGGTGGCTGGTTCTTGGCTGGGGGGCTTTTTTCACTCCATAATTCAGGTTCTCATCACCATCCCGTTGCCCTTCTGTGGTCCCAATGTGATTGACCACTACTTCTGTGATCTGCAGCCATTATTCAAGCTGGCTTGCACTGACACCTTTGTGGAGGGGGTCACTGTATTGGCCAATAGTGGATTGATTGCCCTGTTCTCCTTCCTCATCTTGGTGTCCTCCTATGTCATCATCCTGGTTAACTTGAGAAACCATTCTGCTGAGGGGAGGCGCAAGGCCCTCTCCACGTGTGCTTCTCACATCACAGTGGTTGTTTTGTTCTTTGGACCTGCCATTTTCCTCTATATGCGGCCCTCCTCCACCTACACTGAGGACAAACTTGTGGCTGTGTTCTACACAGTCATCACTCCCATGCTGAACCCCATCATCTACACACTCAGAAACACAGAGGTGAAAATTGCCATGAGGAAGTTGTGGGGGCAAAAGAGTCCAGGGATGGAGTGAGAGGAGAGCTAAGGCATAGGAAAGGATTAAAAAAAGTATTTTGATTTTAGTTCAAATGGATTTTGTTTTAGTAAGATATTCAAGAGTGGAAGCAAGAAATATAAGAACATAGTGTTACCTCTTCTGTTATTCTCCTTGGTAATCAAAACCTCTTTGGTATCCTGGTATAATGTCCAAGAACACTGGTCAGATAGTCTCACTGAATATTACAGGACTTGATTGGCTCCATCATATCTACCATAGTCATGTATTTGGTTAATCTGAAGGCTCAAACCAAGTGCCAATGGAAAGCATAATTTAAAAATTATATTTTTCTTTGATACATTGTTGTTGTTGTTAGGTGCCATCGAGTCGGTATCCGACTCATAGCGACCTGCATAGGGTTTTCAATGGCAGATGTTTCGGGATTGCCTTGGGAGTGGATTGCCAGGTCCTTCTCCCATCTTTTTGGTGCTGGGAATTGAACTCAGGACCTCAGAGACTGCAGCACAACGCTCTACCAACTGAGTTAAATCCCAGCCCTCTTTGATACATAGTAATCATAAATAATTTTAAGACACAGGGTGATATTTTAATGCATGCATACAGTGTTTAATGATAAGATCAGAATAATTGGCATCTCTATCACCTCAGATATTTAGCATTTATTTGTGTCTGTGAAATTCAACATCTTCTCTATTTTGAGATATTTAAATTAATTTTTGTCACTAATAGTTACCTTGCTGTACTCTAGAATGTTAGCAACTATTCCTCCATCCATCTGCACCCAGTGTAAGGGAAAACATTTTGACAATTATTTTATGGGTTAAAATTACTCTTTCCTCTCCATTTCCCCCACTTCTTTTCCATTTATTTAACCTCCCTCAGGATAACAACCTATATTTCATTAAAAAGGAAAACCAACCAGAGGAATTGTGAAGGGCTATTTTGGCATGAGTTTACCGGTTTGATTTTTGTCCTCTGATATGGAAAATACTGTCATTGAAAATTGCACCCAGGTGCCAAATGAATGCATTGGAGAAAACATAGCCTTTTCAACAAATTGTGCTGAGAAAACTGGATACCCATAGGGAGAAGAATGAAAGTAGACCTTTATCTCTCATCCTGTATGAAAATCAACTCAAAATGGATCAGAGATCTCAACATAAAACTGGAAACCTTAAAATTACTAGGAGCAAACATACCCCAACCCATAGGTACTGGCAAGTACTTTCTTAATAAGACTCCAATAGCCCAGGAAACTGCACCAATAATTTACAAATTGGATTATATAAAATTATAAAGCTATTGTACAGCAAAGGAAAGAATAGAGCAAAGGGAGAGCCTATAGAATGCGTTGTTGTTGTTAGGTGCCGTTGAGTCGGTATCCGACTCATAACGACTCTCTGTACAACAGGGGAAACGCTACTGTCAGTGCTTTTCTGCTGTTCATAGGGTTTTCAATGGCAGATTGATTTTTGGGAGAGGGTTGCCAGGTCCTTCTCCCAAGCCTACAGCTTCTGGTATTCCCAGGCGGTCTCCCATCCAGGTACTAACCAGGCCCGACCCTGCTTAGCTTCTGGGATCTGATGGGATCAGATGCCACAGGGCTACAGCTGCAGGATAGAATGGGAGAAAATCTTTATATCCTATACATCTGACTTAGGAATCATATCTAGGATATGCAAAGGATTCAAGAAATTAAACACCAAAGTAACAATCAATCTAATAAGTGGCAATGGAAATGAATAGTCAGTTCTCAAAAGAAGAAATACAAATGACCCACAGACAGATGAAAAATGTTCAATATCTTCATTCTTTCTTCATCATGGAAATGCAAATCAAAACAACAGTAAGATTCCATCTCACCCCACTCATAATGGCTAACATCAAGAAGACAACAACAGATTCTAGCAAGGATGTGGGGAAAAAGGAAACATTTACACAGCTAGTGGGATTATAAATTAGTTCAGCACCTATGGAAATCAGTATGGAGTTTCCTCAGAAAGCTAAATCCAGCTATGCCACTTCTAGGACTATACCCAAAGGAAGATAAATCAGGATACCTCAGGAGCACCTGCACTTCCATTTTTATTGCATCACTCTTCACAATTGTAAGGGTATGGAATCAGCTCAGATGTCCATCAACAGATGATTAGATTAAAATGACTTAGGCATTAGCAGGCAATATGGAGGAAAAGGGGATTGAAGTTCACTACCACTATTTTGCCATGAACAGTGAAGACATGTGCATTTCTGAGGATATTGGAAAGACATTGTCTAATGGGTCCCACATCCTATTCAAGCCATTGAGCCATTTACAAAACAAAGACCCTAGACCCATATCACACTACATGCCCAGAGCTGGGCTCCCAGGGCTGACATCACCCTGGGTGGGTCCTATTTTGAATAAGACTAGAGATAACATGCACTCACTGTCTCTTCTCCCACAAACTCTCTCTCCTCTTTTTTCTTCCTCTCTGCTCTTCATTCTTCTCTTCTCTCTCCAGCAAGTATGTGAATGTCTCTCCCTTCTCCCAGGCCTACCATCTACTCTGTCTATCCAAGGTACTTTTCCTTCTAAAAACCTACTTAACCCTTTTGTTCTCTCTGGCTTCTTTACCTTCCCCTGGGGGAATAGATATATCCTTATGCTGAGTCAACCTGGGAACACAAATTTTTCCATTATCTTTTCCAGCTCTACCTAAGCTTATACAAGTGCCTGTTTTCCTTATAATTCTCCAAAGGTGTACTATCTTTAATAAGTTGTATCTATGCTGTACTATAAAAATATGGTATATATCCATAATGGAATATTGTTCAACAGTAATGTAGAATGAAGAAATTATGTCATTTGCAGCAAAATGAATGGAACTAGAGACTATCATTTGCAAAATAACGCAGATCAAAAAGAGAAATACCACATGTTCTCACTCATATGTGGATGCTAGATCTACCTTAAAGAAAAAAAAATATATGCAATTGTATATATCTAAGATTGGAGAATACAAGTGGACCCAACATGAGGGGGGAGGAGACTAGTGAGAGGGAAAGGGTGATGGGGAAGGGGAGGAACAACATAAAGGGATAAAGACAGAGAGAACAAGGGCAAAATATATGAGACAACTCTGAAAATAAAAAGGTCATGCTATACCTCATAAATATGTATAACTTTTATTACATGTTAATGAAAACTTTTTTTTGGTAAAATGTTTAAGAAGATAGAGTGCCAGCAATCCTGATTTGATAACTGCACACTGTATGTGTGAACTGAATTATCATTCTGTATCTCCAAAATTGTATAATTAAAATACTAATAAAAAAGAAAATTGCACTCAGGATTCTTTGTATTCTTCTGCCTGGATTTTGGAGTATTGTACCATGGCATATCTAAATATCACCAGAAAATTCCCTGGAGCAATGTCAAATCTTGTGACATTTTGATACATAACATAGTGTCTAATCTCTCTCACAGGCTGTGATTTAGCTCAGTTGGTAGAGCACTGGTCTGTAGTCTCTGAGGTCCTGAGTTTGATTCCCAGCACCACAAAAGTGGGAGAAGGATGTGGCATTCCCCTCCTGCAGCAATCTCGAAATAGTCATTGAAAGCCCTCTTGAGGGTCACTGAGTTGGACATGACTCGACGGCACCTAACAACAAGTCTCTCTCACAATGTTCAACATTCATAAACAAAAATAACATCAAAATGATTTAGAATCTACCTACCAGTAGAGAAATACCAAATCCAGATTATAAAGCTTCTGTACAGGAAAAGAGACAATTAACAGAGTGAAGAGACAGCCTGTAGAATGGGAGAAAATATTTTGTATCTCTATATATTAGACAGGGAATTAATATCTGGAATATATAAAGAACTCAAAAAATTATTAATCCCTAGAAAGAAACCAAACCCATCAAAAGTGGGCAAATAAATTAAACAGACAGTTGATCCTGACCTAAACCCAGTGAAAGTACCCTCCTTACTTTGCATTAAAGCAGCTTGGGATTTCAGGATACTGGCTACAGTAAGGTCCCTTAATCATGTACAAGACTGGTTTCCCCAGGGAGGCCTATGGACAGAACTGTCAGTACCCTCTGAGTATTTGGGAACAATGTCTACTCAACCGGAACTATCAAAGTTCTCAGGAATTACTGGACCTACTTGAGGCGGGGTTTGTTGAGAGCTAATTACTCACTTTGTTCTACTCTCAGTGGAAAAAGCACAGGAATGAAGTGAAAAGTTTTTTCATTGTTTTAGGGTACAGAGAATATTGTGAAAATTTAAAAAGTCTTTTCAATTCAAGAAATAGTGATGGTCCATTCATCTGTTAATGGACATTAGGCTGAGTCCATATCTTTGCAGCTGTGAACAGTGCTGCAATGAACATGGAAGTGCAGGTTTCTCTATGGTATGATGACTTAGAATCCTTTGAGTATATGCCCAAGAGTGGTATGGGGGGATATATGGTACTTCTGTTTTTAGTTTTCAGAGGAACCTATATATTGATTTCCATAATGGCCATACTAGTTTACAGTCCCACCTCCAGTATTAAGCTATAGAGTGAAATCATGTCATTTGCAGGGAGGTGGATGGAACTGGAGATCATGGTTTTAAATGAAATAAGCCAGACACAGAAAGACAAATACTGTATGTTCTCATCTATATGAGAAACTTGACTTACCTTAAAAAGAAGAAAAGTAAGAATGGAAAGTATAAAGGACTGCAACAGGAGGGAGGGATTAGTAGAAGGGAAATGGGAGCAACATGGAGAGTTAATTAGGGAGAGAAAAAGTGCAAAGTATATAATTGTGCAAAAATCTCGTAATGAAACTCATACTGTATGATAATTAAAAAGAAAACTTGATTTAAAATAAAATTTTAAAATTTCCTTAAAAAAAGAAATAGTAGCAGTCTAATTATACCACTTTAGCATCAGAGAGCCTGCAGCCATAGCCCTGTGGCATCCGATCCTGTCAGATCTTGGGAAGCTAAGCAGGGTCGGGCCTGGTTAGTACCTGGATGGGAGACCACCTGGGAACACCAGAAGCTGTAGGCTTGGGAGAAGGACCTGGCAACCCCCTCCCCAAAATCAATCTGCCATCGAAAACCCTATGAACAGCAGAGAAGCACTGACAGTAGTGTTTCCCCTGTTGTACAGAGGGTCGCTATGAGTCGGATACCGACTCGACGGCACCTAACAACAACAACAGCATCAGAGAGGATGTGGTTAGCCTTCAATTGTTGATTCATCACATGTAAAACATACTTTTTAGGTAAAAAAAATACCATGTTTTTTTTTAAGTGAAACTGGTAGAAAACAGTAAATTCCTCTGCATATGCAATCTTGTGATTTTTCCCATTAGTTATTTGTATTCCTCAGATACAGGTCTGATTGCATATAACAGAAAAAGCAAAATAAGGAGACAGAATTACAAAGTACAGAGGTAGAGAACTCAGCACTGATGATGATGTTCTAAACCTGTGCAGTCCTATACAGGAATGGCCACTGACTACTTGCAATGTGAGAATGGGAAACTGAAATTTAAATTCCATTTAATCTTAACAAGTTTAAATTTAAATAGCCACATGTGATTAGTGGAAGCCTTATGGGACAGAAGACCTCTTGCATTTCACTTATGTTACAGAAGGCAAGAAGAAAGGAGGAGGACAAGCTCATCACATTTGCTTATAGGAGAATCTCCAAAAGTGTCACTTAGCCCTTTTGCTTTCTTCTTATTTGATAAATGTTAGCCACATGCCCATTCTTTATAGCAAAGGAGGCTGTGAGCTATAATCTGTGATTCTGTGTAGAGTATGTTTGGCTAAAAATCAGATTTTTGAATATTTCTTAGGATTCTGGTTTAATCCTAAGGAGGAAGTGGAGATTGCTTCTAAGAATTGCCATGTTGCATTAGGTTGTTTGCATAATTTCTCATGTAATGAAAAAAATTTTCATGAACATCATTTATCATGGCTTGGTACTGTCACATAGTATAATTGTAACAATTTATGTAATTGGTGGTCTATTTCAGGGTCACTTAATAGTTTATTCAACAAAACTATCTGAGATGTTCTATGTCCCAGGTTTAGTTCCAAATGCTAGTGACACAGTAGTGAACAGAGAAGGTTCCTTCATGGAGCTACATTCAAGGTAAACATTCTGCTTTCAAAGCTACTGTGGCCTAGATTAACCTTACCAATGGAAGTTGTTCTGATGATGGGAATGTTCTTTATCTGTGCTAATTGATGGTAGCCTGAGCCATGGAGCTATTGGGCACTTGAAATAGCACTGGCATTACTGAAAAAATTGGGGTTTTACCTTGCTAAATTTTAATTAACTTAAGTTTATGTTTGTTGTTGTTGTTAGGTGTCACTGAGTTGGTATGCGACTCTTAGTGACCCTGTGTACAACAGGTGAAACACTATTGTCAGTGCTTCTCTGCTGTTCATAGGGTTTTCAATGGCGGATTGATTTTTGGGAGTGGGTTGCTGGGTCCTTCTCCCAAGCCTACAGCACCTGGTGTTCCCAAGAGATCTCCCATCCAAATACCAACCAGGCCCATTCCTGCTTAGCTTCCGAGATCTGACGGGATCGGATGCCACAGGGCTGTGGCTGCAGGCAAGTTTATGTTTATCCATATATAACTATTGGCTACTAAAATGGATGGCTTTCAAAAATTTTTCTCTGCTGCAAACTTGTGACTGTCTTTCAGGGTCAGGTATGAGACTTCTGTCCCAGTGCCCCAATGGCTCTATGCTGACTATCTCTAATTCTAGGCTGTCACTAACCAGCTCTTCTACCTCACTCTGACACTGTCACCATTCTGCCACTCCAAACTCCTACAGAGATATCAGTGGGGTCACTGTTCTAGCTGTGTTTCTGAGGACATCCATTGAGTGATATGGTTTTTAGTAACAGTCTAAAACTTATAGCTCTAATTTGGACCTCTTGCTTGAACTGTAATTCATACGCTCAACCATGTAGTCAGCCACTCTGCTGGGCATTTGGAAATGCAACTTCATTTGACATGTCCCAAACTGAATTCCTCATCTTCCCTGCTGCCTTGCTTCATGCCAGTCATTCCTATCTCAGGAAATGGCAGCTCTGGTTTGGTGCTCAGGTCTAAAACCTTGGCATTATTTCTGATTTCTCTCTGCTTTCAGAGAAAACACCAGCAAATCTTGTTAGTTCTACCTTTAAAATAAGCTCCAAATCTTACCATCTCCTAAAATCTTTATTGGTGTCATCCTGGACAAAGTCACAGTCATTTTCAAATGAATTATTGTGATGGTCTCTTACCTGGTTTCTTGTATTTCACACCAGTCTTCATTATTCTCAAGACAGCAGCCCAAGACCTGGCCTGAAATTATCTTTCCTTACTACCTAGTATAAAAATATTCCTTGGTACTTCTTCCTAGGACGTATTACTGTCTGAGTTGCATATCTAATTATGTTTATTTGTTTGTCTCTTCCTCTATTATTTTCTGGAAGGGATGTGAAGGTTGTAACTTCCATGAGTCTAGGGACTTTGTTTTTTCACTGTTGATTTTTCAGTACTAGGAACAGTGCTTGGCATTTCATAGGACACATAGGACTATTAGTTGGATGAGTGAGGGATTGGAAGAATGACATCTTTCTCAGAGGAAATTCTCAAAGTAGTCTATGATCATGACCACTATCATCGGATTGACTGAGAGACAGAGGCACAGGGAGGCTATGTGATTTTCTACATAGCCAGATGACTATGAGAATTAGAAGGTACAGTGATGATAATATAGATTAGCTGTACCATTTTCTATAGAAGTGGAATCAGGGGAGAGTGAAGAATGGGAAGATGAAATGGCCATCTGCGGCTGGAGAGTTAATCCACTACTGAGCCAGAGCTAGCGCACAGGCGCTGTCTTTTCTGTATTTATTACTCTTGTAGGCAGGTCTAGGGAAAAAGCCCTGTTTATGTTCTACTATGAACTTTCTTCTTTTACTACCTCTTTATTGCATTAATAAAACTTCATGGATATGTCATTAAATTAGTTGAAACAGTCTGACCCTTTGCTTACATCGTAGTTCATTTGGCAAAGTTTCTCTCTAGAGAAAAGAAATTCTGTGAGGAATTGGTCTCTTGATTATACTGTGTAGCTTAATTTATTTTAAATAGTTCCAGAATCTCATCACTTAATCACAATGCTTGGAGTGTAAGTGAATGGGTAGGAACTCTACATCAAAACAGGACCTTAAAATCTCTGGGTTTGCTGCTTTTTATTACTCTTATTTCTTAAGTGTCATAAGTCCAAATATTTGCACTGATTCAGATCTCCTGAAGTTTCCTTTTTTGATGACTTATCTTATACATTAAGTATTTATTTTGTTTTTAAAAGCTCCCAGGACCATTGATGTTTGGTCTTAAAGGAAAAATTAGTTCTTTGAATCACCATCGTAAGTGACATCCAGTTTTCTCAGGTGGCAGTTGGTGAAGCAGCACTGATTTCTTAGTACCTGGCAATGACTAGAGCTTGATTTCAGGAAGTCAGTTGACCTCTCTCAGGCTCCCTCACCTCATGTATAAAGAGTAGGAGTCAGAACAATGTCTTTCTAAATTCTTTTATGCATCACTGTCGGAGAACTTAGCTGAGTGTGACCTGGACTTGATTCATTGGGGGTCTTCAGTGAAAAATCAGGTGGGTAGTAATATGAATTAATCAAGGGACTTTGTTTGCTTAAAGATCAGGATTTATAAGGAGGAATCCAAGGCTGTTTCTCAGCCCAGACTTTTCCAAAAATGAGAACATCTCCTTGAGGAATGAACTAGTCTAGAGAGTGGCTGACTTCATGCTGAATTGAATACATTTTGAGGGTATTTGAAATCCATCTGGTCCCACTCTTCATTTCAAGGCAGAGCAGGAACATAGCAGCTCTTCTGAAGCAGGGTGGGCCATGTGACTAAGGTAAGGTACAGAGATTCCAAGAAGCCACAGGATGCTAGACAACTTAATTTTCATCCTGTGGTGTTCTTATAAGGTGCAGTTGAGTCATGTCTGACTTATCATGACCCTATGTACAGCAGAGGGAAACACTACCCAACACTGTGCCATGCACACAATCCAGTTTTTATCTTAGTCCTACGAAAACTCATCTGTAAAATCAGATGATTGCTTTTGGTGATTTTTTTTTAAAGGCAGCAACAAGTTAAATGGACAATTTTCTATGTGAGAAAATATATAAAGGACACAATTGAATGATTTTAAAGTCCTTTACAATGTTGGGGTTCTGAGAGGTACTATTCAGGAATGGCCATGTTGGAGCCTGTGACTCAAACAGAGGTTCTGTTATTTCACTCTGAGTTCTGACATAATCAACACCCAAATCTCTATCTTATGTTTGCCTCTATCTGTTGTCCATATAGTATCCTTATGCTGTGATGTAAATTCCACGAGATTACCTGAGGGAAAATCTATACACTCATATGCTGATTTTCCTGGTCACTTTTCTTTCCATGTTTGTAGATGAGGCACCATTGTGGGCTGAGAGTACATATTTCTCACAAGCTACATTGAAGCTATAATGAGGGCCATAGTTCAGGGTAGCAGGGAGAGGAAGAAATACAGAAAATATAGTGATGTCAGAATAGGAAAAGGTGGTTTCAAAAAAAAAATGCTATCTAGTATTCTTCCTCTTCTGGATGATACTCAGAAACACTAGTCTTCACACACTTTTCTCTTTTTCTGAGCTATGAATCAGACTGGTTCTATTAAATTTTTCTTAATCTCTTTAATAGATCTAAAAATAGATTGAGATCAAGATCAGACAAGAGGGATGTGTTTGGGAACAACAAGAGGGATGTGTTTGGGAAGTCAAATAAGTGTAACTTCTAACTTCTAACAACGTCATATGTAATTTTCTTCACATATATAATGTTTTTGCCTCATTCTTAATAATGGTATAGAGTTAGAGTTAGAGACTATTGGAGTATACTTTGGCTGCTTGGTTTCAATTCTTGGCTCTGCAGCTTGTGGCAGACAAAGTTAATTCATTTCTCTGTTTCTGTTTCCTCATATATGAAAAGTAGGTGATAATAACTCTAATCCATTTCATTGGCTTGTTGTGAAAGCTTAATATATTAATTTATATGAAGCACTTATAAACTATGTTGCATAAGCTAAGCATCTCTGAAATAGTAGCTATTCCTATCAAAGTAAAATGCAAATAATTATAAAGATTTAAGAAAATTTTAAATGTAATTTGAATACTAGATAATACATTTCTTGGTGAAGATATAGATACAGAAGCTGAAATTATAAAACAATCTGTTATTTCCTCTAAAAGAAAATGATGAAGTATCATAGGAACAAATGTGGAAGTGAGGAAATGAAGTCTTCATTTAATCTAAACAGATGGACTACTAAACAGAGAAGGGAGAGAGGTCATCCTGGGTTAGGAAAGAGCTACATGATGTTCATTTAGGGATGACAGGAAGGCTGAAAGACAGAACATGGTCATTTCTAGAAGGAACTTGAAGTCTCTGCTAAGAATATGATAATTTATGCTGTAAGCAGCCGGGAAGTTTTTGTAGACTTCATGGAGAAAGGTGACATGATCAGACGTTTTTTAAAAAAGAAATGAGAAGTATTTCTCAATGCTTGAAGAAGAGAAGTTACGTATGGGTTAGGTAATTAAGCACATCTTCATTGCAAAAACTGGACTGGGGTTGGGCTTGGAAGATGGGAATTATTGGAAAGGCCAAGGAGAGGGCATTTCTGGTGATGGCAGGCTCTGTGTTGGAAGTGAGTAGTGTGGCCTTTGGGACATTGAGAGGACCTTGACTTGAACAGATGTGAGTTGAAGTTTCGTGGGCAAGAGGTTGAATTGTTGAGGTGGTTCAGACTATGAAAGTCATGAAAAGGCAGTCAGAAGAATTCAGAGATGCCTTGGTTATTCCCAAGCACTGGAGTGATCTGAGGAAGGAGGGGAGTGGGGAGTAAATTTCTGACTGCAGTTACAGGATGGCTGGGGTGGGGGCATCTGGAGACTGAGAAGCTCTGGCAACTTAGGCATCAGCTAGCTACCAGTGTGTGAGGAGTTGGCATTGAGAATGGGGAGAAGAGGTCACACAGGAGTCTGGTGTCAGGTCAAGATAATAGGTTATGATGACTGGATCTGGGAAGAGAAAGGGAGGCGTGAAGAAAAATTGGCATTGAAGCTACAAGGCTGGGCTGCTCACAGGGTGACAGGTATCAAGGAATCTTTGGGTCACACTTGCCTATGGTCTTCTCTGACTTCCTAACTTTGTCTTATCAAGGGCTATCCTAATGTCTGTCCTTGCCATTTCCTTGGGTTTGTGAGGATGTGATAAAAAGTGATTCAGAAGAGTCTCACAATATTATCTTCTACCCATTCAGCAAGTGAATTTTCCTAGGTGCTGAGATATTCATAGAGATTCTGGATGTCTGGTAACTGTATAACTTCCCCTATTGGAAAGGAAATACTATGATGAATTTAGAAGTATTTCCCTGTTTGCCCATGGGTTTCACGTATTTTTTCTGCCAAATCAATGTTTTTTGAAATCATTAGCTCTTGAGTAGGCAGTTTCTTTAGCGTCTATAAATGACTGACCTCTTTTATTCTTTTCTTTTGAGGTTCATAGCTCTTCTTTTCACTACATGATAGAAATTCTTTCAAAAATTAAATAGCCATCACTCTATTTTGGTAGACAACTTTGATGTATGTTTAGATTGCTTCCATTTTTCCTTCTGCTTTCCACCAGTTGTGAGACATCATTTTGGTGTGTTTGATAAATTTATTGTATCTCTTTCCTATGTGAATGCTGAGCTAATTTAGAAATAAGGCACTTGCTTTTGCTACTGATGAAGATGGTAGCTTGCATCAGTTACATGTGACATTCCCAAAGCTCATCCTAGAATTAGAAAAACATACACTCTAGTCATAGCAGGGCTGGGATTTAGCTCAGTTGTTAGAGCACTGTGCTGCAGTCTCTGAGGTCCCAAGTTCAATTCCCAGCACCGCAAAAATGGGAGAAGGGCCTGGCAATCCACTCCCAAGACAATCTCGAAACAGTCAGCCATTGAAAATCCTATGAGGGTTGCTATGAGTCGGATACCGACTCAAGGGCACCTAACAACAACAACAACAACAACAACAACAACAACAAGAAGTCATAGCAGTATTGGATCTACTCCAGACAGACAGAAATTGCCCCTGAGACAGATTGGAAAGTGTGCTCTCCATAGCATTTCACCTCAAGAGGAGAAGGGAAGGGCCCACTAGTGTATGCCTAATCTCTCCTTCCACTTCCAAGGCGGGGGACTGACAGTGTTTTGTTTCAATAGCTCCCTCCTCATGGAAGCACACAACTGGAGTATGGAAGATGTACTCTTTTCCTAGCCTCTGCCAAGTAGTGTGTTGGCAAATGTTTAACAACAGACTCTCTAACAAAAAGCTCAGATTTATAGTGTTTGCTGATTTTCAAATGTGCAAATACTCCTACCTGGGCTGACTTCAAGCTACCAAACCGACACCACTGAATGTGGAATTGGACTGTATTACCATTGCCTCCAACAAACACTTGTATATTTACCTGGCATTTCCTTGGAATATATTATTGAAGATAGAGAAAGTGCATACCTTTGGTATACAATATCAGTTTGCTGCTCAGAATGCTTGTATTGATCTGCACATCTGCAACAGAATATGAGACTAAACCAAACCTTAACCCTTATTAATTCTCCCACTGTCATGATTCTCCAGGGACTTTCTTTTACTCATAGTTAAAAAGACATTTTCTTATATTTTGTGGGTATTTATTTAATTATTTACAAATATTCACATTCTTTCATGTATATGATCTTTTTACTTGTTTGTGAATTGCCTGTTTATAACCTTTGCTCATTTTCTACTGGTTTGCATGTATATTTCTTACAGATGTAGAGGATTTTAAAAATATTGCATCATAAAGCCTTTCCTATATGCATTTTAGTATTTTCCCTGTTTTGCCATGGGGTACTGACATGATTTATGGTTTTTTGTTGTTCAAGAATTTTAGTGGTTTTTTTTTGTGTGTGTAGTCAAATTCTAACATTTATGCCAAATTTCTAACGGATTTTCTATCTCCAAATTATGCTCACCAAATCTATTTTGTCTTCTTTAATAATTTTAGTTTTTATTTTTAATTCTTTATTTCAGAATTCATTTTGAGGGAAATAAAGGTTTGGCATAAAATTCAAGTTTTTCACCAGAGAGTGTGTTAATTTTTCTAACATCTTTTGAACAGTATGCCCTATTCACATTTTGGTATGATGAATTCTTATGTAATAATTATGTCAATTTTTGGAATGTATGTAATTATCCATTTCTTATCTGGTATCAAACTGCTTTAATGACAGCCACTTAAAAATCAATATATGAAAGTCAAACTCATTAGTCTTCTTTTCTAGTGT
>VMDO01021269.1:0-35756 GCA_007922755.1 Pedetes capensis
AAAAAAGTCCGGGAAAAGTTCTCATGCAGCCAAAGGTAAGTACCACAAATTGAGCAAAACTGCAGTTTCCTGTGAGATCTAATTTTTTTAAAACAGGTTTTTGAGCTTTAAATCCCAACACAAGTTAACATGAACAGTTAAAATCAATATTTAGAGGCTAGGGTGGTAGCATATTGCCTGTAATGCCAGAATCCCAGCACTCAGGAGGCCAAAGCAGGAGGATCATGGGTTCTAGGCCAGCGTGGGCTACATACATACCAAGATCCGATGGTTTCTTGTTTGTTTTAAATTTAGAAGAGGTCTAATCAGGTCGACTTTATCTTCCCAGAGACAGCAAAAACCAGCCGCTCGTGAAAGTGTTAGGATTTTACTCGCCACCAATTTTCCAAATGGTGGTGGATAGGCGCCCTGGAGTCGGGTCTTGCAAATGGTTACTTTATTTCCCCAAGTTTCATACAAAACCGCACTCGGGCGGTATAAAACTGTGCAACAATTTCTCGGAATCGGACTCAACAGGACAAGGGGGTCTCAGCACTGGCTTTTAATCCGCACGACTGTCACCCGGGGGTGGGCAGACGAGCCTCCCACGGGCCCGCGCGCCTCCCCAGAGACGCGGGGTCCCCTGCGCTCCTCACGCCCCAGGGTCGCTGGGGAGGCGCGGACCGGGCGCGGTGTCAGCCGGTCGGCGGGCTGCGCACGCGGCGTGGCTCCACGGCAAGTCTCAGGGCGCCCCCGCGACTCGCCTCGGGGGTCCTTGCAGCGGCGGCCCGGAGCGGCCGGGGTCCGCGGCGAGGGCGGCCGGGGGCGTGGGCCGAGCGGCCCAGCACGGCGCCACAGCTCGGCCGCTGCCGTGGTGCGCGGGAGGCCCCCGCCCGGCCCCAGCCAGCCCTCGACGCCCAGCCCGGGGTCCCCGCGCCCGGTCCGCGGCGTCGGCGGCGGCAGCGTCTCGGACGGGCGCGCGGCGAGGGGCGCGGCGCGGGCCTAGGCCGGCAGCGTGTCCGCGCCTCCCCCACCGCGCCGTCCGCCGCGCGCCGTCCGCCCACCGCCCGCCGCCGCCGAGGCCCGCAACCCCCGTCCCCAGACGCGACGGGGTTACCTGCGGGTTGTGAAGGGCCATGGCGGCCCGTTTCAATGAGGCCGGGCGCTGCTCGGCTCCTCACGCCGCGTCCCCCGCCGCCGCCATCTTCTCGCCGCACGGACACACTCGCATCGGCCGCCGCGCCTGCGCAGTGGCCGCGCCGCGAGCGGGAGGCGCCGCTCTGCGCCTGCGCGCGACAGGTGGGCGTGAGCGGCCCGAGACCCTCCCGCCGGCCGGGCGGCGCTGCGCCTGGGTAGGTCCGCTGGGCTGGTGCGGGGGCCCAGGGGCGGGGCGGGCGGGGCAGCGAGGAGGCCGGGGCGTCCGCAGGCCGGGCCTCTTGTTGGCTTGGGGGCCCGCGGGACTCGGGGCGTCCGAGCCCGGGGGCCCCCGCCGGAGGTCGACTTGGGGCCCGCGAACCTCCCGGAGTCTCCCCAGGCCGGGGCCTCCGGAGAGAGGCTGCGGACCCTTGGGGAGCCCTTGGTGTATGGAGCCATGCTTCCGTCCATTCATCCATTCGTTCACTTTCCACTCACTCCGCACGCTTTTCCTGGACGCCTACTTTGTGCCTCGCCTTTTGCAAGGCATTGAAAATAAAACGAAAGCAAAGCATGAAGCATGAAAGTACACGTTGAGACCGGGAGGCTGAGGCAGGAGGATCACAGGTCTAGGCAGAGGTAACCCGCGGAATGTAGCGGCTCGGTGGTGGAGCACAGGCCTGCACGCCTGAGGCCCTGGGTTCAATCCCCTACACACCAACAGAGTACTTAGTGCAGGACCTAGCAAACAGTGTTTGGGGGGTTTTTTTGTTTTTGTTTTTTTGGGGGGTTGGAGAGGGGTGTTTTGTTTTTTGTTTGTTTTGGCTTTTTCAGACAGGGTCTCTCTCTCTCTCTCTGGGTAGCCCAGGTTCTCCTGGAACTCAATGGGTAGACCAGGCTGGCCTTGAACTCGCATCGATCCTCCTGCCTCAGTCTCCCGGGTGCTGGGATTACAGTCATGCCTCATGGCACTCAGCAGGCCAAGCAGATAGTAAGCACTCAGTGTTAACTGTGTCACACAAACGGGAGAAGGATGTGGCAATCCGCTCCCGAGGCAATCCCGAAACAATAAGCCATTGAAAACCCTATAAGGGTCGCTAGGAGTCAGTCACGACTCCACAGCACCTAACAACAACAACAACATGTCACACAAGCCTGCTGGCATAGCCCTGTGGCATTCAATCCTGTCAGATCTTGGAAGCTAAGCAGGGTCGGGCCTGGTTAGTCCTTGGATGGGAGACTACCTGGGAACACCAGGTGCCATAGGCTTGGGAAAAAGACCTGGCAACCCACTCCCAAAAAACAATCAGCCATTGAAATCCCTATGAATAGCAGAGAAGCACTGACAATAGTGTTTCGCCAGTTGTACATAGGGGGGGTACAGACTCAAAGGCACCTAACAAACATGTTACACAAACACAATGTATACAAACGGTGCAGCTTTTGAAACATTTGTTCATTTACTCAAATGCCCTACCTGACATCACACTTTTTGGGTCACTGGTTCTACTATCCAGTTGATTTCAATCAAGTTACTTTGGTTTTCTGTCTTGTTTTCCTTGCCTGTGAATGACAAGAATAAAATGTCTTCACTTACAAGATTTCTTTTCTTTTTTCACATAGGATCTTGCCATGTAGCTTGGGCTGGCTTCAAATGCGTAATCTTCCTGCCTCAGCCTTCTAAGTGCTGGGATACAGACAGGCATCACCACAATCAGAAAATTAAATTTGTAAAATATAATGTATGTGGTTGGGGCTGGGATTTAGCTCAGTTGGTAGAGTGCTGCGCTGCAGTCTCTGAGGTCCCAAGTTCAATTCCCAGCACCACAAAAATGGGAGAAGGGCCTGGCAATCCACTCCCAAGGCAATCCCGAAACACTCAGCCATTGAAAACCCTATGAGGGTCGCTATGAGTCGGATACAGACTCAAGGGCACCTAACAACAATGTATGTGGTTATATTTGAATGTGTGGTCATGGTATGTTTTTTAAGCTAGTTTTACTTTTATTATTTATTTATTTGTGTGTGTGTGTGTGTGTGTGTGTGTGTGTGTGTGTGTGTGTGTCTAGTACTTGAGGATTAAACCGAGGGTCTCACACATACTTTGCAAGTGCTTTCCTACTGGGCTGAGCCTCTAGCCCATTTTTTTGGTTTTTTATTTTGAGTCAGACCCTTGCTAAATTATGTATGCTGCCTCTGGCCTTGAACTTACTGCCCTCCTGCCTCCCCATCCCAAGTTGCTGGGAGCTGGGAACACAGGCATACAGCACCCTACCTGCCAACCTTTTATTTTTTGAAAAGGGATTCTTGCTCTGGGCTCATGTGATCCTCCCACCTCTGCTGGACTGCTGGCACTACAGGCATGTGCCATCATACCGAATTTAGTTTTACTATTGATCTTCTGACAATTGGAGAAATTTGACTGTGGATCCAGTACAGATGATTAGTGAATTATTGGTAATTTTCATACTGAAAAAAAGTGATACTGTGCTGTAATCCCATACTCAGGAGGCTGAGGCAGGGGGATCATGAGCTTGAGGCCAGCCTGGGCTACATAGCCACACCCAGTCTCAAAAAACAAACAAAACCCAAACAAACCAAAAAGAAAAGATACTGTGCCCATTGACAGAATGTCCTTATTGTTAGAAGATACATTCTGAAGAATTTTAGGGTAAATAATACCTGCCAACTTTTTTAAATGGTTCAACAAAAATTAAAATCTGTATGCACGCAGACACAGAAAGCAAAGGTGGCAAAATGTTAACAATTCTTGGGTCTGAGTGGTGCTATATTTGAACTTTTCTCTATATTTGAAAAATTTTACAACAAAAATATGGGGAAAATATTATGATGATGATGATATTATTGTGTTAGATCATTGTGTCTGTCCTATGACTTGACAGCATCTAACAACAACAACATACATAGAGAGGGGGAGAGAAAGAGAGAACGTCCCACAGCTGTGTGACCTGGGAAGGTACCTAATCTCTCTGGACCTCAATTTCCCCATTTGTAAAACGGGAGAAATAATGCCTTCCAGAGATGTAGTGAGAAGGAATATGATTATAAGATAACCTATGTAGTTACTTAATAAGATGTCTGCTGTACAACAAGAGCTTAATCAATGGTGAAAATTATCATTGTTATTCCCAGAATACTTAGAAAGGAAGGTGGTGTTTTCACAGGAAGGGTTCAGTGAATTTCAAACAAAAAATAGAATTGGGGAAACTGGTATCCACCATGGGAGCGGGACAGTTTCCTAAAACTTAATGACTTTTCTGATGAGAATGGTGGCAATAGCAACAAAGATGATTTTTTTGAAAAACAAATAATGAATAATGGAAAGTTTGAATGTTTGGAAGATCTGCATAACTGAGTGAGTCATTACTTTCCACATGACTGATACAGGATGTTAAAAATCACAACATTAAAAAATCACATCAGCTGAGTGGAATGGCCATGTCTACAGTCCCAACTACTGGGGAGGCTGAGGCAGGAAGATAGCTTGAAGTCAGGAGTTCCAGACCAGCTTGGGCAGCATGGTGAGACCCTGTTTCCTTAAAAAAATTTTTAAAAAAAAGTAAAATAACAGAAAAGCCCCGTTCAAAGTATAAGATAGGAATGAATGTGCATTTTAATCTAACAGATTCATTGATATGACTTCACATATCACTGTAATTTTTCTTTAAGAAATTTGACTGCTTTTGGCACTGTGGTGAAGAAAAATATCAACCATGAACTAAAATGACTAATTCTCTTTTAGGAATAAACTTTTTAGGAAAATACCTCTTCTTCCCTTTCCCAAGTACATTATCTGTGTAAAGCTGTATTTTCTTTATGTACTCCTACCAGAAAAAAAATTATAGCACCAAATTGAGCACAGCAGTCATTATGAAAATCCAGCTGTTTTTCTTTTTAGTTCTAGAAGGCTGCACCTAAAGCCTCACACATGCTTTACAAGTGCTTTACCAATGAGCTGCGCTTCCAGCCTTTTTTCTTTTCTTTCCTCTTCTCTTTTGCTTTTTCTTTTCTTTCTTTCTTTTTTTCTTCCTTTCTTTCTTTTGACTTCTTATTTTAAGAAAGTGTCTCGATAAATTACATAGGCTGCCCCTGGCCTCGAACTCTCAAACCTCCAGCCTCCACCTCCCTAGTCACTGGGATTACAGGCGTGCACGTGCCACTGTGCTGACCTAAATGCTTTTCTTATTAATTTTTATATTAAAGTGACTTCCCAAAGCACAAAATAATCCTTCTCACTGAAGTGTTTTGTTTTGGAAAATAATCACTTTTCGCACACAGACACACACAAAATGGTGGCACATGCCTGTAATCCCAGCTCCTGGAAGCCACCCGTATGGCCTTGTGCCCTGTGATGTCTCCAGCATCTAGACCAGTTCCAGGCACTTGGCAGCTCTCAATAAATATTTGCTGAATGAACGAATGACCTCATTTAATACATTTAATTAAGCCCCAGGGAGAGGGTTATTACTAGCATCCTTATCTTAGGGCTGAGAATCTGAAGGACTGCAAGGAACTGGTCCACAATCATGCTGCCCAGAAAGTTGCACAGATTGAGATTTTAAAAAATATATCTGCCAAAGGCAGAGTTTGTATCTTATTTGGAAATTGAGTCAAACCAAGTACCTTAAAAACACATTTCTGAAGCCAGGTGCTATGACCCACGCCTGGGATCCCAGCAACTTGGGAGACTGAAACAGGAGGATCATGAGTTCAAGGCCAGAAGCAGCCTGTGCAATTTAGCAAAACCCTATCTCAAAATAAAAAATAAGAAAAAGGGTGTGGGATGCAGCTCAGTGGTAGAGCACTTGCCTGGCCTTCAAGAGGCCCTGGTTTCAACCTCAGTACTATAAACAAACAAACAAACAAAAGACATTCCTGAGACAACCTGAGAGGGTTCAGTAAACTCTGGGTTAGTCGCCTTCCCATTGCTGTAGCAAAAGATGTAAGAAAAACAGCTTAAAGGAGGGAAGGGTTTTTTGGCTCATGGTTCAAGGGGTTTAGTCAGCGGCCACTTGGCCCCATCACTGTGGGGCTGTAGTGTGGCAAAACAGCCCCAATGATGGCTTGCCGAGAGACATGGTATCAGAAATATGTTTTGTTTTGTTTGAGACAGGATCTTACTATGTAGCCTTGAACTTGCTGCTTCTGCCTCGAACTTGATCCTCCTTCAGCCTCCTGAAATATGTTTTCTCTTTAAACATCAACAGATAGCTCAGCTCAGTAACCTTCCCCAGAAGGGGTGGGAACGGGAGTGGAAGTCAGATGGAGAGCCCCAGATCCTGTCCCTCATCTCCCTCACACTGTGACTCATCTATTCAGGGGTGGCATAGGCAATGAACTAGCTCACTCTTTTCAGTTTTTCTTACTTTCTTGCTCTTTTCTTTCCTTCCCCTCCCCCCTCCTCTTCTTCCTCTTCTTCCTCTTCTGCTTTTTGTGGTACTGAGGATTGAACCCAGGGCCTCATGCATGCTTTGTGAGCACGCCACCAGTGAGCTGCACCCCGAAGTCCCTTATCTTTTATTCTTTTATTTGTATGCAAGCCCTCACTAAGCTACCCAGGCTGCCTCTGGATGTCAACTTGAGATTCTCCTGCCTCAGGCTTCCAAGTCACTGGAATCACAGGCGTGGGCCATCGTGCCCAGCTTCTTGCTTTCTTTTTTGGTGGCTGAACTCTGTTCTGCAGCGAACTGTCCCTGTGAGGCACTTCCTCACCCAGGCCCTGCATGCACCTCCCTTGTCTTGTCCATCCCCCCGTAGCAGGTCAAATTCAGATGCCACCATCTTCAAGGGCTTTGACCAGGAGAAAGAAAACGTGCAAAGCAAGGAGTAAATAAAAATGGAAGAGGCATCATTGACCTTACATTTACTTCTTTTTTTTTTTTTTTTTTTTTTTTTTATTCTTAGGGGTTGGACCCAGGACCTTGCACATTTTTTATCTTGAGGCAGGGTCTCGCTAAGTTGTGCAGGCTGCCTCTGGCTTGAACATACAATCCTCCTGCCTCCGCCTCCCTAGCCGCTGAGATGACAGGTGGTGCCACCGCCCAGCTTATTTATTTTTTTTAAAGGACTGAAATGCAGATCACAGAAGATGAGCCTCTTGATGTGGAAGAGACTTTGTGGGAAACACGTGAATGGCCAGAGCCCCATGGCCCTTGTCTTGCAGGTGGGGTGAGGTCCCCTAACGGGGACAGCAGTGCCATCGGTAGCATCTCACAGCAGGTGTGTGCTGTGGGGGGAGGCTTGTTTAACATCCACCACAGCCCTTGGAAAGAGGAACAATACCACCAGCCCCACTTTCCAGAGGACGTGGAGTTTGCTCCCCCAGTGTCTCTGTCCTGGTAGCCGACCCCAGCCTGGCTGATGCCCGAGACCTTCCCTTAACTCCTGCCATTCCTGCCTTTGAGGGGCTTGGACTTCCCCGCATCTGCCTCTCCACTCTGGGGACAGTCCCCCAAATCCCCAGGAAGCTTCCTGTGTCCACGCGCACCTGTCCCCACCTTGCCCCAGGGTCTCGTCACCTCTCCCTGCATCAGGCACAGGAGTCCTATGTGTCTGAGCAGGGCTGTGACCACCAGCAGAGTGGACGAGGGTCCCAAGCCCCACCCGTTCCGTCACCCTCTGGCTCTGTGCACTTGAGGCTTTCCGCTTCTCTGAGCCTCAGTGTCCTCATCTGTGACATGGAGCTTGTACAGGCACACGTGTGGAGCTGCTGTGACAGGGAGCCTTCTGCATGTCACCCATTGCTCAGAGCTGAGATCTCAGCTCCAACTTGACAGACGCAAGGCACTGGCCTTTCTGTTGTAGTGACTGTCACAGCAGTGGTCGCTATAATAGCAGCAGGAGTGACCATCTGTGCTGGCAGGAGAAATCTGCCCATCCGCTTGCCCACCACTTCTGTTGCTGAATAATCTTGCTCTGTCCAGTGGGGCAGCTCCCCTCCTTCCTCCAGAGACAGGCCCCGATCGCGTCCCACGAGGCATTCTCATCATCTGGTCTCAGTGATGGGCTCGTGGAGAGCACCTGACCCCAATTAGGACTTTCTGATTCCACCCAGGAGCCTCCAGAGCTGTCACAAAGGCCGATCACCAGGATGGGCCTCAGGTTGAGTGGCAGCTGCCAGAGGGCAACGGTGGCCATGGGAGAGTGCCCACTGAGGCAGAGCAGATGTGGGCAGAGGGTTGGGGGTTGGGGGAGAAAGAGAGAGATTGATGGAGAGACAGAGAGACAGAGAGAGACACACAGAGAGAGGCAGAAACCCAGTGATGTTGCTGGAAGCCTTGGCCACAGCTTGCCCTGGAGCCGGAGTCCACTCCTGAGCTCCCACCTGGGCTGAGGCCGACACCACCTCTACCACCACCACACCTGTAGGCCTCTGATACTGAGAGCTGGAGTTCTGTCACTTGCAGCCACATGGAGCTCATAAACACACACTGTTGGGGTGGCTGCTGCTGCCCCTCTGCAGTATCATTTCTAAAAAGTTAAAAACAGGACCTTGTCAGCATAAAATAGCAACTCAACTTTAAAAGATAAAGTTGTTTATTCTCAGCCAAATATAGGTGACCATGGCCTGGGAACCTAGATTCAAGTTACCATGACTGACACCTTCTGCCAGGAAAAAGATTATGAGAATGATGTGTTTGCAAAATACATAGTTGGGGGCAATGGCAAGGTGGGTAAATATCCTCTGTGGGATTTACATTTTTTTAATTATTTTTTGTTTTGTTTTGTTTTTTTGATATAGAGTCTCAGTATGTAGCCTAGGCTGGCCTTGAACTTGAGATCCTCCTGCCTCAGCCTCCTGAGTGCTTGAATCACTGGCATGTGCCAATGCACCCAAGCTAGAAGTTATCTTTATCATATGCTTAGCTTTAGGATTGGTAGAGGCCAGGCATGTCAAGCCTAGAGATTCCTGAGAGTTCTACCTAAAAGTCACAAGGATGTTAGGTCACATATAGAGGTTAATGTAAATGGCTATTAAAGGGGGCTAAAGGGCCGGAGACGTGGCGTCGTGGCAGAGTGCTTATGCAGCATGGGTGAGGCCCTGTGTTGGATCCCAGCATCAAAAAAAGAAAGAAAAAGAGAAGGGAAGAGAGAGAGAAAGAGAGAGAGGGAGAGAGGAAGAGAAGGAAGAGAGGGAAGGAAAAAAGGAAGGAAGGAAGGAAGGAAAGAAGGAGTAAAGAAGGAAGGAAGGAAAGGAGTAAAGAAAGAAGGAAGGAAGGAAGGAAGCAAGGAAGAAAGGAAGGGAAGAAAGGCTAAAAATAGCACAAGATAATTTTGGCTCTTGACCTCCAACATCCCATCTTCCCACAATCACGACGCCCCAGTGAGCCAAGGCCAAACAACCTCCAGGATCTTTAATATAGATGCAGGTTCCCCAGAGACCTTCAGTTCACCATGTCATGGAAAGACACTGGGATCACACATCAGAGACTGGCTGAGCTCCGTGGGAGGAAGGCAGCGGGGCATGAAGTCACCCCAAGGAAGATCCAGCACTAAAGCCACTAGAGTAGAGCGTATCTACCTATTGAAAGGGAGGATGCCATATTAAAGCTGCAAAGTCCAATACGAGAAGGTTAGTATCCTGCAAGAGCAGAAGGTGACCTCACTTGGGGTTCTCTTTTCTTCCGAAGGAAGTAATTTCCCTCTGGAAAATGTCCAGCCCCAGCCCCTGTCTGTGTCTGCACATCGCCTGCTTTGTGCCGTACCAGCAGAGCCAAGTGGGTGCCACAGACACCAGATGGCCTGCGAGGGCTACCCCTTCAGCCCCTGGCCCTTTCCAGGAAAAGCTCCCTGACCCTTGGCCTGGGGCTTTGATTCTAAAAGCTGCCCCCTGGACCAGGAGCAGCAGCCCCAGGAGTTGTTAGAAATGTAAAGACATGGGGTCTCCAGGAGTAAGTGCAGAAGTGTGCGTTTTAACCCCCTCTGGGGACGGGCCAGGTCCCAATGTGCATTCGAATGTGAGATGACCTTTGGGCCCCCTCGAGGACGGTGCTGCCTGGTGTAACATCCAAAGGACTTCACTATTTTACGCTTAGGATGATTTGTCTGCATGTGGCAGAAGGGGGAAATGGTGGGAGGTGAGATTGGGGAGCTAGGCAGATGCTCCTCTCTTCTGTCCCTGTCAGCACACCCTGGGAACCCCAGAGTGCCAGGTGGGCACACCCCTCTGCTGACAGTGCAGCATGGGGGTTCAGATCCTTGGCTCCCTGTTAAATGCTCCTAGGCTTACATTCTGGCTCTGGCCCTCAACCGGATTTCACTTTTCTGAGCCCATCTCACCTGTGATCTCAGGACAAGCCCATGACGGTGAGCAGCACACGTGGAGACACCAGGTGGGCAGGGGTTCGAGGGTTCCTGGTGCATGGCGAGTGTGTAGTCAGGGCCAATGTCCCCAGGAACATTCTGGGGCCTCAAAACAGACAAATCTTTCTTAACGAACTAGCTTGTGACGTGGATTGTTTCCAACTAAAGATGCTTTCTCTTAATGGAAATTTTAATAATAATAAAAGTATAATTACCATTTGATAGATAATTACTAAGCTGTGCTTGCCCTATGGTTAAATAAAACTGATTTGCATATGCTGTAATGCTGGTGTTAGCACTGTTGATACATTGGCTATATTGTTGCAGAAAATTTTAAATCAAAAGATGTTATAATGTTTGTTTAAAATGTAATTACTAGAACTTAATGTTCCTTGTTTGAAACTTACACATTCCATCCTGTAGGCCACCTCCCATCTCCTTGCTTCTTATCTGCCTGTCTCTGCCCTATAATCGATTCCCCATTTCTTGTATCATGTAGCTGTTATGTGCTTATTTCCATGGTAACTAGCTTAACCCACCCAAGGATGATCATGTAGGTGGTGCACATGTGGTTTTGGCCGACAACCCCCACCCTGTGAACTATATAACCCCAGGAGAACTGGGGTTCAGGTCAGTCCTGAGAGGACCCATTTCCGTGGGCTGACCTTTCTACAGCAATACGTTTTTTATGTTACCCAACTCCTGAGTCTCTCAAAGTACTTTGGGTTTTCTCACACTGCTTCAATATAAGAATTTTAAACGAAACTGTCTTGGCAGATTCTCCTTCCCAGTACAGGGAGGACCCCCCTGCCACCTGGGGTCAGCTACCCTCGTTAGCACCATGACCTTTGAAAAGCAGAAGGGTCAGAGGCAAGGCATGAGGCTCTGTCTTGCCTAAAAATTAAAACCAATTGGTTTAATTCTGTCCAAATATAAAAGTAACACAAGCTTCATGTGATAAACAGGGTAATGCATGTAAGACTGGGTCTGGATCCTGCTTACCACTCAGGAAATAGAGTTTTCTCATTATTATTACCATAATTATTTTCACACCAGATTTCTGATTTTTGTATTCTGGCTTTTCCTATGGCATTGTTGTTGTTAGGTGCCATCTAGTCCAGTCGGACTCACAGTGACCCTCATAGGGTTTTCAATGACTGATGGTTTCGAGATTATTTTGGGAGTGGATTGCCACATCCTTCTGTCCCATGGCATTTGTGTGTGTATTTTCCACTTTATTAAAAAGAAAACTCATAAACATTAGGTGGTTGCACCATATTCTGTCCTGTGCATGCTTCATGTATATAATTGCTCTAATTATGTACTCATGAATATTAATACACATTTTTATGCACAAGGTCCTTCCTTCCTGCTTCTTGCTTGCTTGCGTTTTCTCTTTCTTTTGTTTTTCTGAGACAGAGTCTTACTATGTAGCCTAGACTGATCTTGAACTCACAATCCTCCTGCCTCAGCCTCCCGAGTGCTGGGATTAGAGGCATGTGCCACCATGCTGGGCCTTTTCTCTATATCTCAAATGATCATGTTGTGTTAGTGGGGGTTCTCCAGAGATGCAGAACCCACATTAGACACCCACAAGGGTTAATGTAAGGAATTGGTCCTTCAGTCATGGAGGCCGAAGAGGATCGAATGCAGCTGCCTGGCCACAGAGCAGCAAGGGGACTCCAGCGAGCGAGCCCTGGAAGGAGCATGGTGGCGGTCTGTGGCACTGGCGGAGGCAGCAGCTGGTGATCCAGGGTGAAGGACGCTCAAGCTGCTGAGCCCCTCCAGCCCCTCTCCCTGCTGCTATGGCCACCACACATGCCCACTGTGCTGGCACCTGGGTGCTAATGGCAGAGGCCGGTAGCCTCTATGAGCAAAGCCATTCTGTGTAGCGGGTCGGTTAGCACCTCTTGTGTGGCAAATTTTCTTCAGGGAACACAAGTTACCATGGGACGCAAAGAGCTTATTGCTCCGTGCCAGGTCCCGCCAGCCGGGAGAGCCATTTGCTGCCCATGAGTCTACAGATAGATACATGTGTATTTGTATGTACACACACAGGAATCCCCCTTAGCTTGGAGTATATTCCAAACCCCCCAGTGGACCACTAAAGTCTCTGGAAGTACAAGCCCTATATATTTGCTATGCTTTTCCTTATACATACATGCTTAGGAAAAGGTCTAGTTGCTAAATTAGGCACAGTAAGACAAACAGCAGTAACTAACAATGAAATAGAAAAATGATAACAATATGCTGTCATAAAGGGTATTTGCAATGGAGGAGGCTGGCTGTGGCGGGCAGGCGTTGAAGGCCAGTGCTCAGGAGGCTGAGCAGGAGGGGGAGTCCAAAGCCTGGGCTGTGTAGCAAGACCCTGCTGCAAAAGAAAATAAAACCAAGGTTTAGGAATCATTTATTTCTGAAATTTAACAATTAATATTTTTGGACCATGGTTGACAGGCACTAGGGCGGGAACGGAGTGAGCCTGAAACCCTGGGAAAGGAGACCATGGATAAGGGGCAACTACTGCAAGCTCCTGTCGGTCACTGCTCTTTCAATTAGCAAAGCCCTGCCTCAGGGCATCTCCTCCCTGTGGTCTCCCACAGGGCACACAGGTCCTCATCTGTTCTCTTGTGGAGGCTGTGTTCCTCCAGGTCTCCAGAAAAACAAAACCCTCAGGACGTGGGCAGTATTTGGATGGTGAATGTCTCCCAGAGGCCCATGAGTTAAAGGGTTGGTCTTCAGCCTGCGGAGCTGTGGGGAGGAGGTACAGCCTGGTGAAGGAAGCCAGGTCCCGCCGGAGGGCTTGCCCTTGAGGGGGACACTGGGGCTCTGGACTCTGCACTCTTACTCTTTTTGCCTCCCAGCTGCCACAAAGTGAGTGGTTTCCTTTGCCACAAGCTCCCACCTTGATTTACTCATCCACACCTCCCCCAAAGCAAGGGGCCACTGACCAAGGACTGAGACCTCCCAAACCAAGAGCCTAGGTCCACCTTCCTTCTTAGAAGTTGCTCATCTCTGGTGGTGGTGTCACAGCGATGGAGAGCAGCCACAGGTGGAGATAGAGAGGAGACTGGTTGATTTAAGTCACTGGCTCAGGGATCTGTGGATGCCGGCACGTCCCACATCTGCAGGGTGGCCCGCTGGCTGGAGACCCAGGGAACAGCTGATGCTGCAGTTCAAGTTCAAAAGCTGTCTGCTGGCAGAACTCCCTCCTGCTCAGGGGAGGTCAGCCTCTGTTCTCAGAAGGCCTTTGGAGGATTGGATCAGACCCACCCACATCATGGAGGGCAATCTGCTTTCCTCAAAGTCCAGCAGTTTTAATGTTAATTAACCACATGCAAAAACACTTCCTCAGAAACATTTAGAATCATGTCTGACCACAGGGCAGCCAAGCTCACAGGTAAAATTAACCATGCATTAACCAGATGAAGATTCTACATCTGTAAAATTGAAAGTTGGATCTCAAACAGAGATCATCCCAAGCCACTGTCGTCCAGGGACAATGAATACTGAGCAGCCAGGTGACCATCCTCTTTTCTATTATTATTATTATTTTTTTTTATTTTTTAAAGCCAGGTCTCACTATATAGCCCAGGCTGGCCCGGAACTCACTATGTAGTCCAGGCTGGCCTTGGACTCACAGCGATTCTCCCATTTCAGCATTTCAAGTGTTGGAATTGTAGGTAGGCGCCACCACACTTGGCTTGTCTTTGCTGTCTTTGTGGCATCTTTCTAGGTGAATGACAGGACAATCATTGAATCTTGGACAGTCAGGGTGAAGGGACACCAAAATGTCCTAGTTTCCCATTTTCCTAAGAATGATGTATGGATGCACTATTTTTAGTTATTCACAGAGGAAAAGTGGGAAGGGAGCCAGGGCCACACAGACATGGGAAGTCCTGGTTTAAGAAAAATAAATCTCTTCTATGGGACTCTCAGAGGCTGAAATATATGAATATGTACACTCTAAGAGGGGGACTGAGAGAAGGGCCTGGCAATCCACTCCCAAGGCAATCCCGAAACACTCAGCCATTGAAAACCCTGTGAGGGTCGCTATGAGTCGGATACCGACTCGACGGCACCTAACAACAACAACAACAAGAGGGGGACATTGCCTCCAGGGCTCCCCAAACCTTCTTTTGGTAGCTGCCCAGTGGACAAGGGCCCTGTAGGCCACAGCCTGAGGAACACTGACCTCCCACAGTGTCATCCCAGTGTAAGGAATCAAAATTTGGAGAGATGAAGTGTCCTGCCCAGATGGCATGCAACACAGCCAAAGCCAACAGCTGTGTAGCCTGACTCACTGCCCCGTGCCCTGTCTGCATCATGGCGATATGGTCAGTGCCAATTCTAAAACAGGGGAAACTGAGCAAGGCCTTGCTCCATGCCAGTGAGGATGAGCCCTGGATTGGAATCCAAATCTCTTGACTTTCAGCTTGGAATGCAAAATGCCACAACATTGGTAGGCTCACAGATTGAGACCTGCAGAGAGGAGTTACGGACTTTCATCACCTTTGGATGACTGAAGGGCCAGGCAGGGCCCTGGGGAGATGAATCGTAAGCACGGCCTGCCTGGTGAAATGGTCAAACCCACAGAACAGATGCAGCCTGCGGATGCTAGAGGCCCCCAGGGCTTCCGGCTGCTGTCACCAGGAAGGGCAGGGAAGGTATTGGGCCAGGCAGAGGTGACCCTGACCTTCCCCAGCCTTCCCAAGCCGGAGGCTTCAGCTGCCCTGGGCCAGGCTGTGCTTCTCCCCTCAGTTATTGGCTGTGGGGCAGCACTCCGCTCAGGAAAGCTTGGGGGTGGAGAGTGGAGGAAGCCATCTCTGGAGTGCCATGGTTCCCAAACTTAAGCGTGAACCACTGGCTGGACTTTCAGAAACATGTCCACCCAGAGTGGCTGCTTGGACTGTCCTAGTGGGCCTGAGAGTCTGCATTTCCAGGAGTCTGCAGCTGCTGCTCTGGTCCAGGCTTGAGGCCTGCTGCTCCCCAGCGCCCTCTGGAGGATACCCTAAGGCCTGCAGTCATGCAGGCCTGAATGGAAGGCTGTCTCCAGCCCCAACCCAAATTTAGACTCCCAGTAGGGAGATTTGAATCCTGGTTCAAAACCTGGAGCTCTAGGGAGGCCAACAGAACTTGACGAATAAAGTGAAACATTGCTTTGATATTTTGAACAGCTTTATTGAGATAAAATTCACAAGCCATGCAATTCACCCTTTCTTAAGTACAGTCCACCGATTCTTCATGTACTCACAGAAATGTGCAGCCACCTCCACAAAGGGAACCCCAGACCCTTTACTAATGCTCCCTGTCTCCTCTCATCCCCACCCCACCCTAGGCATTCACTGCTTCTGGTCTCTAGGGATCTGCCTGTTCTGACATTTCTTATGAATGAAGTCATACAGTGTGGGGCTCCTTGTCTACCTTCCGTCACTCAGCAATATGTGTTCAAGGTTCATCTGTTACAGCACATATCAGTGTGTCATTCCTTTTTAAAGCTGAGTAATATTCCCTTGTTTGGATGGACCACATTTCATATTTACGCATCCATTCACTGATGGGCATTAATGTTTGCAGTGAATAATTGGCTGGATATTTATTAAAATTTATGGAACTATACACACAAGTAAATTTTTCTTTATGTTAATTTGAAAAAAAAACAAGGGCTAGGGGTGTGGGTCAGTGATGGAGCACTTGTCTAGCATGCATAAGACTCTGGGTTTGTGTCCCAGTACTACAAAACCAACAACAACAACAACAACAAAACAAAAACAAGCAAACAAAAAACAAAAAGAAAAAAAAAAGAATATAGTAGCTTTGTGTTCTTTTTTCTTTTTTATTTGTTTGTAGTACTTGAGGGTTGAACTCAGAGCCTTGCTCTCTACTACTGAGCGGCACCCTCAGCTCATTTGTTTTTTTATCTTGAGACATGCATGGTCTCACTAAATTATGCAGGGTGACTTTGGCCTGATCCTCCTGCCTCCCTCTCCCAAGTGGCTGGGATGACAGGTGTGTGTCATTGCACCCAGATGTTTTCCACCATTTTCTCTCAATGCTTTTTGCTCTTCTACCTCACCACCTTCCAAGTGTCTGTCAGCCTGTTGTACTGTGGGGGGTCGTGTGTTTACTGTGATGCTGAAAGCTATGCCACCAGTATTTCAGATACCAGCAGGGCCACCCATGGTGGACAGGTTTCAGCTGAGCTTCCAGACTAAGACAGACTAGGGAGAAGGACCTGGAAGCCCACTCTCAAAACAACCAGCTATTGAAAACCCTATGAATAGCAGAGATGCACTGTCAGATGTAGTGGTGGAAAATGAGCCCTCTGGCTGGAAAGCATTCAAGAGACCCTGGGAAGAGTGGCCTCCTTAAAGAAGAGTCAACCTTACGGATGAGAATGGAGTAGAGCCCGTGGGACCTCCATCTGCTGATGTGGCACGACTCAAAATGAGAAGAAACACAGTGACTTCAACACTGGGCTTAAACATAAAAAGACTGTGCATGGCACAGTGCTGGGTAGTGTTTTGTTCTGTTGTACATAGGATCTCTGTGAGTCAGACCTGACTCGATGCCAGCCAGTACCACCACCACCACCACCTTGCCACACTTCCTCCCTATGCAGAGTTAAGAAATTTTTTTTGCAAAGTCTTATTGAGATATAGTCTGCACATATAACATGGACCTGCTGAAAGGGGCCATTCCACGGGTGTGGGTTCATTTGTACCCTGCATTCTGACCAGACCATGTATGTCAATCCATTTCTGCCCCTGGGGCCTATGTCCTGCTGCCTGGCTCACTGCCACATCCTACCATGTGCCTGGCCCACAGTGGAGGCTTAATGAGGACAGATCACACTGGTCTCTCCACACGGTGGCCTTATATGGCAGTGGGAGGCCTCCAGAACCCGTGTCCTGGGTGCAATTAGCAGGGGCCACATGGCTTTTCCCAGCCCAGCCTGTGAAGCCAGAGACCGCCACCGTGCCACATTCCATAGATGGCACCTTTTCCTGGCAGAAGTGGTGTAACTTGGTGGGCCTGTGTCCAATCCATGGCAGAGGCACTGTGGGCAGCAGAGGCTTGCATGGTAGCCCTGCCAGCATTGCCTGCTGGGAGCAGAGTCCCTCAGGCCCCATGCTGGCAAGGGCTGTCCCAAGGGCCTGACACACATGCACGTCCGCTTCCAGCAGCTCAGGGCTAAGCATGCAGGGTCGAGGCCCAGAAGGCAGTGCAGGGTGGGCTGGGGCTGCAGCTCCACGCTCCAGCACGTGTGTGACCAGGGAACCCTGTCACCCACGCCTGCACTGGCACCCACAGCCCCAGGGCTAGAGTCAGAGGACCAAGGCCTCGGACTGGGCCCCCAGAAGCATCTGCTACAATGGGGAAGCCAGACCTCCACCCAGGCTTGCTGGCTCAGACATGCTGTCTTGAAGCCTCTGAAATGGCACAGGGGCCCTGGCTTCTATGCCTAGCACCACAAAGCCGTAAGAAATAAGACACCCAGTGGGGTTTGGTCTGTGTCCCCAGAACCTCCACTGGCTGCAGAGAGGTAAGCCAGGGAAGCTCTCAGCTTCCACCCATGTATCAGCAAGATTGCTGTGGCCTAAGCCAGAGACAGCACCATGCCATGGCTGTGTGACAGGAGCCAAGGAGGCAGCGAGGCCCTGTGTAATCTGCTCGGAGCCCCACACAGTGTTGTTGTTGCATCCACCCAGGCCTGGCCCACTGTCTCAAGGGCCTGCCCCCAGGCTTACACTCAGACCAACTGATGACTCCCTCCTCCTCGGGGCATGAGGGCTCTGGATGAACTCTGCTAATTGCACCTGGGGCACTGGCTCCGGAGGCCTCCCACTGCCATATAAGGCCACTGTGTGGAGAGACCAGAAGGATCAAAGATGGGGACCTGTTGGGAGAGAGGCCGGGGGCCCAGCTGTTCCACTCTTCTCCTCAGGCGTCCAGGATGTGACTGTGGGAGACTCAGGGAGAGCAGCCGATGGCCCCGGTCAGGCCAAAAACGATGGTTTTTGTTTGAAGTCCTGCTTGGAGTGACCTGTCGCTCAGCCAGAGACAAAGCCCCTTCCCAGTGTCTCCTCTTTCCTGTCTCACCACCTCCCCAGCAAGTCACCCACATCCAAGTCTTTGCCCAACGTTCTGGTTCCAGAGAACCAAACCAAGACCACTGGCCACATGGTGGCAAGGTGACTAATTTCCAGGTTGGTCACTAGCCTGAGCTTTGGACTCTGCACCTAGGAAATGCTGAGTTTGCAGTGTCCTGCTTAGGGGAGCTCATTGGCTCATAGGCACATGGGAGCCCTGTTTCCAGGGGTGACAAGTTGGTGGGCAGGGGTCTCTCCCCATCCCTGGGGTGCTGAACAGCTAAAGGTGCACCATGGTGGCAGGTAGCCTTGCCAAATCCCAGGCGGGGTGGGGGGTGTGCGGGGGTGTGGGGTGAGCCTCCTCTCCTTGGGCCCCCGAGGGAAACAGAGTCACCTCTGTCCCTACAGAACTCTTCCTGTGGCTGGGCACCGTGGCTTATGCCTGTAATCCTAGCAACTCAGTAGGCAGAGGCAGGAGGATCACGAGTTTGAGACTAGAGGAAGCCTGAGTAATTTAGTGAGACCCTATCTCAAAAAAGTAAAAGAGCTGTAGCCGCACATGGTGGCGCATGCCTATAATCCCAGTGGCTTGGGAGGTGGAGGCAGTAGGATCGCAAGTGTGAAACCACAGGCAGTCTACATAACTTAGCGAGACCCTGTCTCAAAAGGTAAAAAAATGGGCTGGGAGTGCAGCCTAGTGGCCCAGCACTTGCAAAGCATACAAGCATGAGGCCCTGGGTTCAACCTCCAGTAGGGAAGAAAAAAAAAAGAGCTGCCAGGCATGGTGGCGCATGCCTATAATTCCAGCAGTTTGGGAGGCGGAGGCAAGAGGATCAAAAATTCAAGACCAGAGGCAGTCTGTGTAACTTAGTGAGACCCTGTCTCAAAAAGTAAAACAATGGGTTGGGGGTGCAGCTCAGTGGTCCAGCAAGGCCCTAGGTTCCACCCACGGCACCACCAAAAAAAAAAAAAAAAGATGAGAGTGGGTTGAGGGTGCAGCTCAGTGGTAGAGCATTTGCCTAGCCTGTGTGAGGCCCTGGGTTCAATCCCTCAGTACTGCAAAACAAAACAAAACAAATCAACCCCTGCTCTTGTACATGTTCTTTTTTTTTCTTTGGTTTCTTCTTCTTCTTCTTCTTTTTTTTCTTTTTGAAGTACTGGGGGGTTGAACCCAGGGCCTCACATGCTAGCCAAGTGCTCCACCACTAAGCTCACCCTCAACCCCCTTTATTTTGAGACAGGATCTCTCTAAATTCCACAGGCTGCTTGCTGGCCTCAAACTTGCAATCCTCCTGCCTCAGACTCCTGAGTCACTGGGATTATAGGCATGCAACACTGTGCCCAGCTTCTATTTTTATCTTCTAATAAAATTACCCCAATTGACACAAATTTAAGTAAACAGTTTCACTTCAGGTCCTGGGGACCTGATTCAGATCAAGGATCTGAATGAAATTTCTGGATAAACACAGTAATTAAAAGTACAATGAGAGCAGAATGGCAGAGTCCTAGCCTCTCATAACACTAAAAGGAAGTCTGGTTCCTTTGCAAATTACATTTGGGCTTAATTATGCAAAGGTTCCTTTTCATATGGGCAAGGAAAATAGAAGTAAATATCATTACAATAACCACACAAGATTAGGAATGTCATTATAAAATACGCCATACCCTAGCAGGCAAATCAGTTTAATGCATTTCAAGAACTGAATACTCTGTATGAAATTAACAAAAGCCAACATGCAAAAAATTAATCAAGGAGGTAAGACAAGAAACTTCAAATGTCATAAAATTACAAATACAAAAGCAACAAATTAAAAATCATACACAAGTACAGATTTCAGTGACATTAGTAGCCAGAACATACCCAATGAGTGATTAAGTGTAATCATCAAATACCTTAACTCATTTTGAAAGGGGCTGGTGGCCGATGGTTACCTCTATCAAGTACAAGGACCTTTCTTTCTTCCAGAAGCAAATCTGCAAGTTCGCTTCAAGTAACTTCTGAAGGGAGGAGTTTCCCCACTCAAAGAAAACTAACTGGGAAGGCCTTATCCCTTCTCCCCTCCACCAGGGAAATTTTTACAATCATTCAGCTAAGGCAGCCAAAGGACAATTTCTTGAGACTTCCCAGCCCCTCTCAGAAGCCACCAATTTCATCCATGTAAAAATATAAACTGGAAGAAATGGACAACCCGCAAAGCTGAGGACAGAGCTTCTATCAAGGTGCCTGCGGATATCATGTTAGGACTTCTCTGAAAGATGGGGTGGATGGTAGGAGACCAGGGCCCCAGCCATGCGTTTGATGGAAAGATGACTCGGATGTGAAAGGCGACCCATGGATCAGCCTGTGGGTGTCTCTCCACTCTGCACACCAAGGTTAAGAACTCCGGAAGAAACGCAGAGCCTCTTCAAGGCAAATTGTCCTCTGAGCAAATCGGTGCCCTCTTGTTTAATTAGGGGCCTAGAACGGTCCTAGTCACTGCCATGTGTGACATTAGAAAACTCAAGTTGTGTCCGAGCCACACAAGGTGAGGTCCTGGTGCTGACCACAGGACATTTGGTGTCTAGATGAATCAAAGCGCTGAAGGTGGGGTATGAGGTGGAGAACCTCAGTGGGCATTCTACAAAATGGTAATTAGCAAATTGTATAAAAAAGTATCAAAACATTTCCAAAAAAATCTAAAAACAGCCAGTTTGGCAGATGCACGGGTCAGGGTCTTGAGGTGCTCATGGAGTGACACCATACTCCAGGGGTTTATCATGGAGGCCAGACGCCACCGGCTCCCCTCTGGGGCCCTCAGCATCTGCAGAGACATAGGTGGCCCAGAGGCCGGCAGCAGCCACCCTACAGTTTCAGACCTGAGGCTGAGGCCAGCCACATGCTCAGGATCCCAAAGCCTATGGGCTGCGGCTCTGGAAGACCAGTGTAAAGGTCAGTGATCCTACCCTGGGGTGGCACGGGACTGCAGGGACCTTGCGCTTCTCCTATTGCTGCCAATCACTGGAAGGTCCTTCTTGGCTTAGGGGCCAAGGTATTTGGAGCCCCAGGTCAACACATCTGAACTCACAGGGTGGGACCCTGGGCTTCAGGGGAGAAACCCCAACTCTGCTTGGCACCTGGCTTCCCACCCTAAAGCTGAATGCCCCTCTGAGTTGGGTTCTGGAGTCCCCTCGGGTCACCTGATCATTAAGGGGCAGGCAGAGAGGCAGTTAGGATATACACACCCCTGTGGTCCCGCCCAGATCAAGGCCTCCCTAAAACGAGTTCGAATTGCCATGGAGGACAAAATGAAAGCTGACCAGACACTTTATGTCCACTTCCTCCTTTGGGGGTGGGATTTCACCATGTTGCCCAGGCTGGCATGGAAGGCAGGCTCAGGACATCCTCCCACCTCCGCCTCCCCAGCAGCTGGGAGCGAAGGCATGCGCCAGTGCATCTGGCCCATCTATGCATGAACAGCAGAAAAGGCCACTGCGAACAACAAAGCCCCTTCAGTTTTCTCCTCTCCTGCCCTTCTGCTAGGGCAGGTACCTCTTAAGCAAACAGGGCTCCAGTTTGGTTGAGGACCAAACCCAAAACCAACAACTAACTTAAGGTTAGAACTCTAATTCTTCCAAAATGAGAAAAATCAACCTAAATGTCTGCCACGCTTACTTTGAAAGGTGAAAGAAAAAAAAAAATCCAGATGTCATGAAGGTTCCAGAGCTTGGAGCATCAACAGTTTAACAGAATGGCAGAAGCGGCTGGTTTCTCAAGTCCAGTTCAACAGGGCAGCATCCTAAAAGCTTGGTTCATCTGCCTGCGGTCAGCGCCTAGCTCTGCCCATCATTGTTGAAGAACTATTTTCTTCCATTTTCCCTCGGGCTGCATAGCTGAGTAAATTTCCAACTTAAAGACACAGGTAACAAGAACCTGGCCCGGGTGCCACCCCCAGGCTCTGTGCCTTTCCACTGCCCCGCCCCAGGCTCAAAAACCTTTCTTAGTCCAGGGCAGCCACCACCTACCATGTGTGATTGGCCCATAAGACAAATCTTACATGTTGGTCCCGTCTTTAGACAAAGGCTCTCAAGCCTCAATAATGTCAGAGCCTCAGCCACCCATTTAGAAAACCACATTAACAATGTCAGGCGAGACACCACACTGTGACAGGGGCAGGACCCTGCTGCAACCCAAAAGGCCCAGGCTCAAAAGAGAGGCCAGCCCCTCGCCCTTACCTGGGGCAAGCCCCAGCAGCAAACAGTGCAAAGAGCAGGCTTAGGCTCAAATCAGTGGCTCTGCTCACCCAAGGTCAAAGCCAGCCTGCTCTCTAAGGCACTGCTCTCCCCAACATGCCCTAGTACAGGTATTCAGGTCCTGGGCTGTGCTGGGCAGCAGGACAAGCTGTGTGCGCCATGCTGTGCCTTCTGAAGACCCTTCATGTTTTCAAACCTCTCCTTAGCCAGGTGTGGTGGCCTACACCTGTAATCCCAGGAGGCTGAGGCAGGAGAATCGATATGAGTTCTAGGCTAGCTTGAGCTAATAGTGAGACCCTGTTTCAAAAAACCCAAAACAACAACAAAAACTTTTTCTTGAACAGTGAGGGGGCTAAGCTATTGGAGTTGGCAGAAGTTCTGCTGAATGTATTTTTACAGAAGGCTAGCTCTAGGTATGAGACAGAAAAAAAGTTTCAAGCTCCAAGTTTGGAAATGCTAGGTTGATGGAAGGTTTAAAGTTAATGCAGGACTTCTCAGAGCCTTTAACACAGAAGTCTTGCTGAGCTCCCCTTTTGGTTTGTCTCTGCCTCCTCTGTGCTGGGATTAGGGGTACATGCACCACCATGCCCGGCTTGCTTCTAGGACCTTCCACATGCAAAAAACTAAATATGCAGACTACTTATCTATCTAGCAACAGAAGGCAATGACTGGGGCACTGAGCCTCGCTCAGCTCTCCTGGACTGCACCTACGGAAGCCATAGTAAAGCCTGATGGGACACAGAAGGAAGGGCAGTAGGGACCCCACAGCTCATGCAGCCCGATCCAAGTTATCACCTGCAAGGGAGCGGCGATGATTTCCTCCTGCCTTGCTGTGGATGTGGACGGGAAGAGGGGACAATGAAGCCTTTTAAAGAAGCTGCCCAGCACTGCAAAACCACTTAGATGCAAGTAACTGGGGCCAGCGTGGGTGGCGTGGGGTACTCAGCCACCCTACTGGGGTCCAGCGTGCTCACCAGTGCAGGGCTCTGGATGGCTGTGCTGAGCTACAGCCAAGTGAAACAACTGCAGCTTCCACAACGTTCACTTTTTCTTTCCTGAGAGATAAACGTAGACTTCTGAGACCTTAGCATATCAGTAACAGAACAACTGTCGGCTCAGCAAAAGAAAGAAAAGGGAAAGACACACAGAGGTTACAGGACGTGGCTTTCAGAGAGCAGTGAGTTGTCCTTCCTTCCTTCCTTTCCTCTTGGTTACCTGTCACCTTGAGGATTGAGAAGATCACCAGCCAGGGCAAATGGGATCATTTAGAGACAAAATCCCCAAATTCCAACAAGAGCAGCAAGGAATCCTCATACCCTGACCATCCAGGCCGCCAGGGGAGTCCCAGGTCACTCACTCGCCCTCTGCATTCTCATTTATATAAAGTGAACCTGCTTGGCCTTGGCAGTGACTGCTAGACCCGGCTGATGCTCGGGTTTGAGGAGTGGTGTAAGACAGTCTCTGGGCACGCCTCCTCCCCCCCTCGCTCCTGCGCTCTGATCTGATCATTCTCAGGTGGGGCCCAGGAATCTTGACTTTCAAAAGCTCAGCCAGGTTGTGGGGGGCAGCCTAGAGGTCTAGAATATCCCTTCGAGACCTTGGGTTTCACTACAAAGTCTTCTGTATCACCCGTGTGCTGGCTACTCTCGGGGGGCAGACACAGGGACCCCTGGAGTCTACTGCATGGGAACGAGGTCTGCATAGAAACAAGACATGTGCTGCCTGGGCCTGGGCTCAATTATCCGAGCAAGATAATATGCAAAGGACGGAGAAGGTTTAATCAGTCTCTGTGATACCATAGAAATACCAAGAATCAAAAGTACAAAAAGTTGCTAAGGAGTCCAGAAGGTTTCTAAGATTCTGGGAGTGGCCGCGGGGCTGGGCTCCAGTGGGGTCATTGGCCATGGTCCTGGGGCCGCTTGCCCTTGCCCTTCTTCTTCTTGTTCTCCAGCCTTGGCTTTAGCGCGCAGACACAGGCGGACACGCCGGCGATGGCCTTGGGCAGGTCGGGGCCGCGGCTCCAGCGGTCGGCCTCTCGGTCGTACACCTGCACAGCCCTCGAGAAGGCGGTGCTCTCCCAGCTGTAGCCACCCAGGATGTAGATGCGGCCCTGCCACACGGCCACACCTGACTCGCTATTGGCCTGCAGTAGTGGGGCCACACGGGTCCACTGGTTGCATTGCGGGCTGTAGGCCTCCACACCCAGCACATCAAAGCGCTCCATGGACTCGATGTTGTCGTCGCTGCCCCCAATGCAGTAGATGCTGTCGCCCAGGCTGCACATGCTGTGCCAGCCCCGAGCTGTGATCATGGGCCGCCGCTCCTCCCACACGTCCGTACGACGGTCATAGCACAGCAGATTCTTCCGGTATGGGCCAATCTGGTAATCATGGCCCCCTGAGATGTACACGAAGTCTTTGTAGATGGTGCCGGCATGGCCATAGGTGAACCTGTGGAAAGACAGGGGCCGAAGGCACAGTGCTCAGTGCTGTGCAGGGGCAGCCTGCCTCTTGAGGTCACGAGGGCTCAGGGAGCAAGTGTAGGAGCTGGCAGCCCCCCAAACACCTTGCAGAAGGCAGGCAGGGAGCACACGGCTCCATCTTCCATGCTGGACTGGGCCTATGGCATGGCTACTGCCCTCTCGGAGTGGCTGGGACAACGGCCACATGCTACGGAGGTCAAGTGACAGGAGAGGGTGGAAAGCAAGAGCAAGTCGGATGGCGAGGACACCGGGGCAAGACAACACTGGAGGTCGCCAGGGTGGGGCAGAAGAGGGAGCACGGGGACCCTGGGGGGCAGCGGATGGTTCTGTGTGATCCTGCAATGGGGGACACGTCACTGTGCACTTGTCAAAACCCATGCAACAGCACAAGGCCAATGAGGGCCTCTAGTTAACAACAGTGTATAACTGCTGGTACATCCTCAGTAACAAGTGTACTAAGGTAAGGTGTAACAAGGGGAGAATCCAGTGCGCCTGCGCTTTCGCTTTTGAGGGGCAGGGCTCAGGACTCAGTGCTTTCTGTTTAATTTTCTGTAAACAAAAGACTCCTCTGAGGTTTACTGAAAAGGAAAAAAAGAAAAAACCCAAAAAGATTCCCGTCTCGCCCACAATAAAAAAAAGTGTAAAGAAAAATTAAGAAAACAAGGCCCAGGGAATAAGGCCATGAAATTCCAGGTAGCAGTGACTTAGCTGGGCATCAGGACAGCATTCACAGCAGCAAGAGCCCAGGCAGGCAGAAGTCGCCAGGCAGGACCTTATGGAGGCCCTAATACAAACAAAGCAATAATGAGCAGGGTGTGGTGATATACACCTCTAATCCCTCCCCTGGGAGGCTACGGCAGGAGGATCAACGCAAGTATGAGGCCAGTTTGGTCTACATAGCGTGTTCCAGGTCAGCCTGGGCTACGCAGTGAGACCTTGTCTCAGAAAACTAAAAAACCAACACACCAAACCAAACGAAACCAATCAAACAACCCAGTAAGACAATAAATGAAAAAAGACGTGAATGGTCAATTAAATAAATGCTGACCATTAAGATGGACTGTGTTCACTTCTGTTGCGGGCACATGGGGTATGTTTAGAAACCGCTAACGGACAATGTGATGGTTGCCACATTTACAGGACATAAATCACAATGGCTGGCCAGAGATGGCTGGCAGCAGATGCTCTGAGCACTGTTTGGCTTCCCTTCTCCACCTGGAAAATGATGATGTAAGGAGATGATGGGCCACTGTTCTACCATGGACTTGGTCCACTCACTGTCACCTTGGTTTAGGTGATAAATCACACAGGGCACCTACCTCTGCACCCATTGGGTTACTGTGGCTATTGGTTACAGAGTGACACTGAGCTCCCCACAACCACTGTGATGGTCAGGAGCAGCCCCTGCCTCCTCACAGGTGTCCAGGTATTGCTCCACTGGCTTCTGGGAACCTCTTCATGAAGGTGCTTGTCTAGGACTGGAGGGGCTGGGGCTCACAACCCAAACTGTGACTCCAAAACACAGACACACTCGTGCCACACATGTCCTAACCTGGAGGACTATGTCCCCTAGAGGCCTGCCTGTGTCCCACAGCAAGACTAGTTCCGAAAGTCTGTCTACGTGCAGCCACAGGGGAAGAGCGCACTGCTGACTGCTCCCGGAACAGGAGCCCCCCTCTTGGGCCAGGTCCTGCCCGCTGGGGCTGCGTGAGGGCTTCATGAGCAGCATCTCACCTGACCTTCCCAGCACCGTCACATGGGTGAGGACACTGAGATGATATGCCTGCCACTGAGCATAAAACAGGAGATGCTCCTCTAGGCTTAGAGGCCACAGAGCCAGAAAGCAAGGGGAACGACATCAGACTGGAAGAGTAAGCATGGAAATCCCCAATCACCTCGGCAAGCCAGCCACGTAGGACCAGGAGTCAGTCTTGGGGCTGTAGGCCTCTACAGAAGACAGGGCTCCATTTTCGTTCCGGCCGCCGACAGCCACCAGCATGTCCTCAATGGACGCCAGGTAGAAGTCCACGCGGCGCTGGTTCATGGAGGCCACCTGTAGGGGCGAGATGCCTGAAGCTTCCCTTCCCTGTATTCAGAACAGGGTCATCCTCTGGCACCGGCTCCTCCAGCAATGTCTGCAGAGTGTGCCACCCAAGAGGGCCAGACGATGGCTGTCTGAGCTGGGAAAAGGAGCTAGACTTGGGTAAGGAGAGGATTCTGGCACGACTTCTCAGAACCTTGGGGTTTCCTTAACACGCTCAAAACCTCCCCAAACTTATTTGGCCACGTGATCAACCTTGTAGACTGATCCCCAGGGCACACAGTTCAAAACGGCTGAGTTAGCAGTTTTCTAAAATTAAAAAAGTCACCTTCCCCTTCATCAGATACACACACACACACACACACACACACGCACGCACACACGTATGCACACAGTGTAAATGCACGCATACACTTTGTGGGGCTGGGGTTGGCACCCAGGTCCCTGCACATCTGAGGGAAGTACTCTATTGCTTAGCTACATTGTCAGCCCTAGATATTTCAAAAAAAATTAATGCTGATTGTTATTTATGTCAACAGAGCAGAAAGTCGTGCTCCACAGAAAGTTAAAGTAGTAGAAGACCCAAGACTATAACAAGCCCAGCAGAACAGGAGTGAACAGACTCCCACAGGAGGCCGTGCATCCGGCTGCCACTGACACAGAGTTTTTGAGGACGACCCCAAAGCCAGAGATGGAAGAGGCCTGTCTTAGTCCTTGACTGTAGATTTCCGAGGCTGGAATCGAAAGGCCACCTGGAGCCTATTCTGAGTGCTAAGCTCAGAAAACACCAAGGTCAGTGTTGACATGGAGGTGTGAGTATAAAGACAGATGGGTTCGTGGGAGAAGGGGCCACTGTCCCTAAGCCCCGTGTGTGCCAATCTGCACGGCTACAACCCCCAACCCCAGAAGGCCACAGGTATTTCTCGAGGTGAGCACAAAATTTGAGCAGGCAAGGAATCATGCCGAAATCCCCAGCCATGCTTTAGCCATGCTGGGGTGGGATCTCAGAACTGAGGTCCTGGCTCTCACTCTTCTTAGAATCAGGCCTTGATAACCTGCCCCACTGCCTGCTGTGGGCTGTAGGCCTCTTTAAAGTGGCTGCCAAAACCTCTCCAAAAGAGGAGCTCAGTGGAGATCGGAGGGACCGAGAACCTTCTCTAAACTCTCCTCCAGTAGCCTGGGGCCTCATGAGACTGTTTTCCCTTAAAGTAGTTAACATTCAATGGGAAACGTGCTTCTTCAGTTGCCCCGGCCACATCTCAAGCTCTCAAGGACCATGTGTGGCGGGTGCCTACTATGTCAGACACGACAGATGGAGGACATTTCCACCAGGGCAGAAAGATCCCCTGGACAGCTCTGCTCTGGACAAAAACTGACCCTTTAGAAGGGGGTATGCTAGCCCTCCCTGACCCCAGCCAGGGTGGGCATGCGGAAGGAGGGCTTTATAGGGCTCATCACTTTATGGTCACACCTCACTCGGAAGCAGGACAGTCATCAAGGTGAGAGAGAAGGAAGGGGAAGTCAAGGCTAGGTGAAGGAGATGGACAGAGGCCTCAAGAGTAAAGAAGTAATCTGGCTTTAATCTCACCTTGATCCACTGTTTACAGCGGGGGTCATACCTATAAAGAAGATTGGAGGCTGCATCCCCTCCGTTGTCCCGTGAGAAGCTTCCACCTGCGATGAAGATGAAGCCCCCCAGCACCGCGACGCAGTGATGGCTCCGCCGGGCTGGCAGGGGTGTCTCCTTGACCCACTGCTCACTCTTGGCGTCCAGGTAGCAGGTGTCGTCACTGAGTTCCAGACACCGCTCGGAGACCTCGCCGCCCACAAAAAGCAGGCGCTCCTCGTTGGTGCGCAGCGCCGTGCGCTTGTTCTGTAGCACGGGCTGCGCCGCCAGGCTGTTGTGGTACCGCACGGCCTCCTCGATGAAGCCCTCACAGTTAGCCTCCCGCGGCAGCAGTGAGCACACGGCGGGCTTGACGCGGTGCAGCAGGTCGTTCTTGGGGATGAGCGGGAAGTGGATGTTCTCCAGCACGTGGTAGGCATGAGCCTCGCGCTCAGGCTGCTGTGTCAGCCACTGCAGGGCGGCCTGCAGCAGGTCGTGTTCGCACTCGCGCTGCACCTGGCTGCTGCTCAGGTAGATGCACAGCTTCTGCATGGAGATATTCTGCAGGAAGTCGGGCGTGAAGGACAGTGTGCCGAAGTGGCTCAGGACGAAGCTGTCGATGAAGGCATCGAGCCGCTTGAGGCTGTAGATGGAGGCCAGCTCCTGCAGGTACAGGTAGTTGTCCTCGCGCACCTCCTGCTCCAGGTACTCACAGCAGAAGTCCACCACCGTCCAGATCTGCAGCAGGTGCGCTGTCTCCAGGATGTAGTCAATATTGCCGCTGTCCAGCGCCAGCTCCCCACCATACAGGAAGTCCACCACGGCCTTGAGCCCAATCGAGGAGGCGCCGATCAGCTCCACCTCCTTCTGGAACGCCTCGCGCATGCCCAGGGTGAACATGGAGTTGAAGTAGTCGCTGCACACAGCCAGCAGGTTGCGGTGGGCTGGCACGCGCTGCTCGTCGGCCACTAGGACTATGTCGCAGAAGAGGCCGCGCAGCCGCTGCTCGTTCAGCCGCTGCAGCACAGTGGTCGAGTGGTCGGCCCAGCGGTACACCTGCGCAGAAGAGGCTGTCAGAAGAGGGGTGCCTGCCCACCCATCCTGAGGCCTGAGGGCCCTGAAGTCAGCCCTGGGGCACCACTTGTATTTTGAGCAGGATGGGGTGACAGGACCATGGGAATAATGTCAGAGTGCACGTCACAGTGAGTACGAGTGCTTCTGTGCGTGTGAGGGGCCACGCAAGGGCCTTTCCTCCCTCCCCTCTCCTTCCTTTCCCTCTGCTGACAATTCCTAAGATCTTTGTGTTGTCTCTCTCTCTCTCCCTCTGGTCTTCTTCCCTCTTTATAAACAGAATTCTAAGTTCTTCTTCAGTTAGGTGGAGTGGCACATGCCTATGATCCCAGCGACTCAGAGGTAGAGGCTGGAGGATCGCAGGTTTGAGGCCAGAGGCAGCCTGTGTAACTTAGTGAGACCCTGATTCAAATAAAAAAATTTTTTAAAAGGTGCTGGGGGTGCAGCTCAGAGGTAGAACGCTTGCAAAGTAGGTGCAAGGCCCTGGGTTACAACACAATAACCTCCCTGAACAAACATCTGGTGTAACCCCATTTTCCAGGTGAGGAAAACAGAGGTTCAGAGAGACAAACTTGCCCAAAGTTCCCCAGGGACTGTGTAGAGGGCTGAGATTTGGACCCAGGTCAGGTATCATAACACAAAGCTTTAATCAGCATGCTATACTGGAATTAATAGTATGAATAACAAATTAATTATCTTGATAAATTTAAGTTAGCAGATATTTATTGAGTGCTTTTGAGGATACAAAGATAAATCACACCTAGACAAGAGTTTCTGATCCCTTGGAAGGCTGATTATACTACTGAAATAAATATTAAAATAAATAATAGGTAACCTTAAAAAAATAAATAACTAAGAGAAGAGAAGCTGGGTGCAGTGGCACATGCCTGCAGTCCCAGCTACTCAGGAGGCTGAGGCAGGAGGATCACCTGAGCTCAGGAATTTGAGACCAGCCTGGGCAACAGCAAGACCCTGTTGAAAAAAAAGAAAAAAAAAAAAAAGAAAAAAAAAAAAAAGAAATAGGGGAAAACAGACCATTCAAAGATACCAAATAGATGCTAGTCTAGTCAAGGGTGACTGAGCAGCCTGGGGTGGGGGCAGTAAACCTGAGAAAGGCAAGTGTGGAGGAAGAGGGCCGTGTGCATGAAGGCTGGCTGGGTGTCAGCAGCTCTGTGCTCACACGGGCTCCCTGAACAAGTCACCTCCTGCACACATGCTGCAGCAGGGCCTTTCCTCTTTTTCTTACCTTACTAATACCTGCATTTACAACTGAGTCCCTTACTACTTTGTGGTGCTGTGTCCGGCTCATCCCCACCCCACTGTCTGTCTGCTACAGGAGCAGACACTGTCCTGACAACATGCAGAGGATGCGGAAGGAAACTCTCACCTCAGAGCACCCGGCCCCGCTGCCCTCGTGTGCCACGACAGGGCAGTCTCCCTCGGGAGTCTCTGCCTCTGGTTCTTCAGAGACCCGCTGGCCTAGCTCTGGCTTCTAATTAGCAGGAGTGGTCTGGGATCCTATAGACCCTGGCCTGGGGCCCCTCTCGGGTGTGGGCTGAGGAAGGAAACTGAGGCACATGGCGGTGGCCAGTGGCTGTACCGTAAGGCTTAGTTAGTGCTCCCGGAGAAGCCAGTGGGGGCCCCAGGGGACCCAGCCAGCCCCTGGTGGCTCTGAGCCAGCCGAGGTACACACAGCCCCAGGCTGTGGTGCAAAAGGGAACCAGCCCCAGGGAGTCCCAGAGCCCAGGGGTAAGGGGACCATGGGCGCCAGTGACCTGCTTGTTCCTGACATTGGGCTCCCTGCTAACAGGGCATTTCCTTTTCTGCCTGAGCCACACCAACAGCCTGTTCTTGGCATTTCAGCACAGGGCACACATGTGCCCTGTCAACATTAAAAGGCCATCAGTGGCAGGCTGCTAGGTAACTAGGAGGCAGCAACTCCCTAAACCCCATGATGGCTTCAATTCTGCATATTCCCGACTTCCTACTTGAGTGCCTCATTGGATTGACAGGCTGGGTGGTGAAGGAGCACTGGCGGCGGGGCTGGGAAAGGCAGGAGGCATGGGGTGTTCCCTACTAGTGAAGAGCTCTGTACCTGGGGGATCAACTGCTTCAAGGTGGCTGAGTGAACACGGCAGGCGTGCAGCAGGCACGACTGGGCACATCCTGTTGGAAGTCTCCCGGGGAATCTCGGAGGTGCCAGGCTGAGCGACGGGAAGAAGCTGGGCACCCCTGAGCACCCACCCTGTGATGCCATCGCAGTAAGGATCAGAGTAGGCCAAACTGCAGCTTGAGAAGCGGGAGAACTGCCCAGCTGCATGGAGAGATGGGTGGCATTTGGTTGCATTCTTTTTCTTCCATATGGATGCTGGCTACGTGGGTGTGTTTAATGCCCACACGTGCAAGGGTGTGCAGAGGATGTGGGCACCACTGTCCAATGAAATGTTAGAAACATTTGCATAATCACCTAAGGACCTAAAAGCTTCCACTCTGGCTGGAAAGGACAAAGACTTCCAGTGCTATGGAACTTAGAAAGCATGGCAGCCCAGGTCAGAAACAAAGCCCCTTTGAGTGCAGCCAGACCTGGGGTTTTCATATGAGATAAAGTGCGGCTTGGTGGGAGCCTGGGCTGAAACCTCAGACGGCAGCAGAAGAAGGCTTCTCTGGAGCACCCACCTCTTCCACAAATTAACCCCTGTTCTCTTTCACGTGCACCTGCAGAGCCTCCTGCCTTCTCTGCGCTCTAGGGGCTGCTCCTACTTCCTCCATCTGATGCGGAGATTGTGCCTTTTCCTCCACTCAAGACTTTTATATTTTATCCACCCAGTCGCCCGCCCAGTGAAATTTTCCCACCTCCGGCACACCGCACGTCTGCCGGGGTCATGCTGCGCTTTACACATAAACAGTAAAGTTCTTTCCGCACCCAAGAACCAATATTCACCCCCTTGGGGGTAGTGTTGGCCTCACTGAGAATGCATGATCCAAGGCAGTCAGAATACTCAGCCTCCAAAGGGGGCACTTGTTTTGGAGTAGGGAGGTTGCTATGTAGCCCAGACTGGCCTCAAACTCACAATTCTCCTGCCTCAGCCTCCCAAGGGCACGTACACAAAAATACTTTTAAAGAAAATTGGGTGTTATTAGTATTGTCATTAGAAGACTACCTCCAGGACTTATCTACAGTGCCTGGGGCATGGGCTGCTGGGAACCACCTGAGGAACTGGCTAAAAGTACAGCTCCAAGGTGGTGTGCTTGGAGTGTAACTAACCAGGTGTCAGGGGCTGGGCAAGTGCATTTCTACCTGGACTCCTCTCCCACTTTTCCACAGGTTGATTCAGACATAGCCAGCCTGACGTGGGCTGGTAGCCTGACCCTGGGGAATCCACCCTTGCTCACTCTTAGGAGTCCCAGGCAGTCATAAGCAGGAAAGTCATGAGCAGGAAAGAGAACCCCAGGTCCTTCACAGCAGGTGAACAATGAATCCCCACTGTGAGGTCAGAGGCTGGGTTCTCCATAGGACCCATCCTTGGAGCTGCTGAGCCTCCAAGTGGGGACAAAAATCCCATGGTTCTCAACCCGTCCCCTCCACCCCTTGGTGCTGATATAGAGAATGAATGAATAATGAAGTTGTGCAGAGAGGCAGCTCTGGGATGCCACACTGAAAAATAAAGATGTCTGACCAGAGTGAAGACGATTAATAGCACCGATAATGAAAAAGTGAAGATGATTAACAGCACCGATAATGAAAAATCAGTCTGTATGAGAATGAGTCAATCAGAAGCAGTACTGCAGTTCTCAGGTCGTTTGCACAGGTGGTGGGCGCGCACGCACAGACCTTTGAAGATTCGCTGATCTTATACGGCCGGGACACTCGAGTTTGCCTGCTTCCCTCCATTGTAAAGCAACTGCAGCCCTACAATGAGAACAGGATTTCTGAGTGTACAGCATTAACTCCAGGTCATTCATTCATTGCAGGTCCTGCTGGTGGATACCAAGGACAAATGTTGAAATGGTCCCACAGAGGGAAGTGGGAGAGAACACAGTACCACAAAGAACTCTTTGATGTTGTGAGTTGAAACAGTTGGGTTGTCAGTTGTCCTTCTACCAGCTAAAATCTGACACCATGCCGTTTAGGCTATGTCCTACAAACACCCATCTTTTGGTGCTTAATCTGAACTAGGCTTTTAGGCTAGATCAAGGTTATAATGATAACAGTTATCATTTTGGAGCCCTGACCACGGCCTTGGAACCAAGCTGAGGGACGTCCACATGCCTTCTCACTTAATTCCCTAAACAACTCAGCCAGGTTGATGTCGCTTATCCCACTTCACAGATGAGGCTACTGAAGTTGTGGTCACAAAGCTTGCAAATGGCTAACGATCAAACCTGGGTCTGTCCATCTTCAAAACCCAGGCCTGTCATCTGAGGACACTGAATGAGGCCCAGACTTTACAAGGACCTTACTTAGAAAGTATCAGGATGCAGGAAAGAACATGGTACAGCAATGACTAACATCTACAAAGTATACTCTAGACACAGACACTGTCCTCATTTAATCTCAGTACAATCCCCTGAGGCCAGCACTATATTCACCTTCTGTTACAGAGAGGAAAGTGACAGCCACAGAGTGAAGTTAACTGCCCAATACCATATGGCCAGGTCTATCTAGTCCAGGAGGGTCCCAGGCCCCTCTGCACCTGGAGGCTATACTGTCTGGCTATGGGGAAAAAAAGCCCAGAGCAGGAACACCCCCCCCACCCCCCCTCCCACCCCCCGGGGCCTAGGTCCTGCCTTCAACATGAACTTGAGCAAGTATGCTAACCTCCCTGAACCTCATGGTCAAATCTATAGAAAGAGCTGGTGCGCTAGGCAACGTTAAGATGTCTACCCGTGTTAAAATACCAAACAACTCATTAATAGCCGGGAGCCAGCCTTTGGGTGACCGTGGGGATTGGGAGGGCACACCAAAGGAGGACTAAACCACGGGTGTGAAGATAAATCACATAGTGTGATCCAGGGTTAAAGGACTTTTTTTGTCTGTTCTGCTGAGCCCACGAGAAGAATCAATTTGTTACCTATTAAACAAACAGCCTTTGCTAATAAAAAACGATGTGGCAAGAAGCACTGTTCTAAGATAAACGTGGACACAGAGAGGGGTCCAACGTTCCCATGGGAGGAATAAATTTGGGTACATTCCATTCCGTTCAACTCCCCCAGGGGAAGGAAGGACAAGGAGATTATCTGGACAAACTAGCAACTTTGTGACCACGACAAACTACCACCTCAGGCGTCCTGACTGTCCCAGACTGCCGGCAGGCCCAGAGAGGAAAGGGACGAAACCTGTATTCGTGCAGCACCTACTGCATACCCGTGACTCTCTCCTTTCACCCTGGTCCTCTGAGACAGGGGTACATGTCCAGTGAGGCACCCGCATGCAGATGGCCGAGGGGCCTATCCAAGGTCACAGGGAAAAGAATACAGGTGCCACCTCCACCCCGCCACGCAGGCGGCCAGGGCTCCGATGCTAGCGGCTTCCCTTTCTAGGCCAAGATACCTAGAGAGAGTTCCCCAGGGTCGGCGGTTCCCCTTTGTCTCCCGGGCGCCGGATGCCAGCTGCCTCGTCCGCCTCTCGGAAGCAGGTGACGGCGGGAGGCCGCTCACACCCGGTGTCGCGGTGAGGTCTCTTGGCGGGGAATAGACGGCCCGGGACGGAGTCCCCGGGGAGCCCCCAGCCCCGGCGCGGAGGCCGAGCACGCGGCGGCGGCACTCACCGTCCGGGCGCGGGCCGGGTCTCCGGGCCCC
>VMDO01021270.1:0-21047 GCA_007922755.1 Pedetes capensis
AGAGCATCATTTTATAATGACTCTAGAATATTCCATTATGTGGTAAATGCTTGAGTTCAAGATGTAATTAGTTCATACACTTTTCTAATTCCTCACAGTGTTATTCTGGTATATGCATTTGTAATTTATTTAAAGCAATCCAAAGCTATTCTACAAGCTCCCTCTCTTCTAGCCAACATCTCTTATGTATTTCACTTTCTGGATAGTTTTTATGATAACCAATCCTTTAATTAACTTTTTATATTTGTGTGTTTGTTTTATAATAGTATGTTTTTTCGTCTCTTTTCTTTAGGGTGCAGTACTAGCTGCTGTGTCAAGTCATAAATTCAACTCTTTCTACGGGGATCCCCCTGAAGAGTTGCCAGACTTCTCTGAAGACCCTACCTCCTCAGGTAAATAAATAATCCACTCATTCACTTGTGTGAATCACTTGGCATCTACATCCTTCCTCTTCTATTGTGATTAAACTTTTCCTGTGAATTTAGTCAGATCCTCTGAAGGATTCTAAGGAAGTTTGTCAACAATCAAATCCTACCTACATGTATCTTGTTCCATTTCATTTTAATACCAAAGTTGTCCTCCCTTACTGCTCCAAAACAAACATTTTACTTGTTTTCTTTTTACCTCGGTAATACTTCTTTTCCTTTCTACATTCCAGACCCAATGTTACACTTCATCCAATCCAACATTATAGTCAGTCTCTTTGGAACTCCCTCAATAAAAACTTCTGATGTAAGATTTTCCCCATATCAACCATGTTAAACTTTGAGACAGTACTGATTTGAACTGAATGTTTCCATGTAAAGCCCCATTGTGAATTTTGTCTTGAAACAATTATCAAGTTTTCTTTCTATATAAAGTCTATAATATATGTATACAAGTATTCAAGGAAGAACATAGAAGAGTTACCTGTTTTGATGAACTCTATATAGGTACTGCTGAAAAGAAACCTGATACTATTCACAAAATCATGTTATAAAATTCTCACACTTCCATCTTACCAGTGAGGTATTCTCAATGATCATTTGGTAAAAATCCATAGGATCCATTTGTATGGTTATGTAGGTACATATGTGTCTGTTAGAGTTTTTAATTTTTATTTATGTATTCATTTACTTAACTCCTGAGTCATACATCCTCTGGCCTCAGCTTTTCTCCTTTCTTTTGTTAGAGACAGTATTTGTCATGTGGTTGTCTTTGTACTGCTGATTTGATTTTTGTGTTCTTGGACTGGCATCTTCAATAATCATATATCGGCACAGCATTGGAATCAAGGACCAGGGCCCTTCCTAAAGCATAAGTTATTTATTCCACAGTCAATAATTTAAGAATGGGTGCACTAATGCTTCCTCCCTATTGGGACCAAGAGCATCTGTCAGTGTTTACGCTTCCACTCTCCTTTTTCTGCATATACATGCATGCAAAAACTCAAAATTTCTGACCAATTAGTATGTACTCATACCTTGTACAAAATGACAGGATTGAGTTTCCCATTCTAGAAGGTATCTAGTTCCTCCTTTTGACTTTTACCAATTGGGATATGAATCTTCCTCTTTTGAGTGAAGGTGATTTCCAAAAACATTCAGAAATGGGAATCTTAGAGAAGTGACTCTGAGCAAAAAGCCTTGCTGTTTTCCTCTTATGCTGCCTTGTAAGTATCCAGAGTCCTTACTGCATGAAAGGCAAAGGCATGGTTGTGTTTATAGATATGGTACCCAGTGCTCTCTATCATTTCATCCCTGTTTTTTTTTGTTTGTTTGTTTCTTCCAGTACATTTTGTTGGCTCCCCTGTAACTTTTTATCAGCTAGAACATCTGTTGTCTCTCTCCATACTCAAATTACAGTTGACTCTATTTAGGGGGAATGAATTCAGGAATAGTGTTTATGCCACATTGTGATTATATGATATAGTCACTACTTATAATATATTTAGGATAAATTATCTCTTTGAGATTTGAGGTTAATATCTCTACTATCACTTTCATCTTTAGAAATGAGACTAGAGAGTAGTATGGTCCTTAGAAATTGGTTCATAAATCTAATCTTCAGGATTGGCCCTCAATTAATATTTACCACTGCCTGCTAAGAACTTAATGAGCTCCTAAGTGTTCTTTTCTTGGAAAAGTTGGAAATTTCCTTTAGAGAAAGGAATTATCTATATTTATAGACATGCTCATTTTCTATTAAATATATTTCATTGCCCAATTATTTTCTGTTTTTCAGTACAATCTTTGAATGATTTAGCTAAAATAGCTTCTGATTATAATGCTTGATTTTTAGACAAAAAAGAAACTTCTTGCACCATCTTGCAGGTAGCCTACAAGCCCTCAAATTAGCCATTCACAATATTTAATATTCCTTTTTGCCTTCTCTTTCCAACAGTCATGCCCTATTTGTTTCCTTTTCTTTTTTTTTAATTTCTCTATCTTAATCATTTTGTAAAAGGTCTATATTTTCACTTGACATGTTAAATATCTGTCATAAGCATTTTCCAATGGCACTTTCTGGGTGCTGCAAATAAAAAATGGAAGAGTTAAAATGCTGTGTACATGTCTAATGCTAATCACCTACCTTAAACGAAGAGGAAATCTTTATATGTTCAAAAGTCAAAAACAAAGGAAATTTTCGAAGAAAAATCTAACATTTTCCTAAATCTTATATAACTCTCAGGAATCATTTATACAATCCTAAAATTAATTTTTAATATTAAGCAATTTAAAGGAAGGCATTTTACTATTATTTATCACCATTATTTATTAAATAATGGCAATCAAAGGCCAGGCTCAGTGATGCACATCTGTAAGCCCTACACTCGGGAGGCCAAGGCAGGAGGATTGTGAGTTTAGGGCCTACCTGAGGTACATAGTGAGTTCAAGGCCAACCTGGGCAACTTAGCAAGACCCTATCTCAAAATAAAATTTTTAAAAAGGGCTAGAGATGTAGCTCAGTGGTAGGGCACTTGCCTAGCATACACAAGGCCCTGGGTTCAATCCCTACTACTGCCCTCCTCCTCCTAAAAAATGACTGCCAGAGGACATCAGAAAAGATGTCCTTTTCTGGAACCAAAAGTAGTGACTATCTGGTTGGTTACAGAAAGTCATTTATATAATTTATCTGGATGCACATAAAACTTTGCACTTTTACAAATTAAAATGTCTATATGTTCATTTTTCATCTCATTTTTTAAAATATTTTCATTAATTTCCTAACCTAAATTCTTCTCAATTTATACACTTAAATTCTGCATCATTTATTTTAAGTTCCCAAAGTTATCCTTTCCAATGTCTTTCTGTTTGAATTCGTATAGGTTTGTTTTAGAGTACAAAACACAAAACACTTTTCACTATTACCTAAAAGTTCATTCAAGCCCATGGTGAAAAGAGAAAAATGATCACAGAACATGTACTTGTAAGGTGGGATTGTGGGGGACAGGAAGGAGGGATTAGAAAGAGAGAGAACAATGTAAAGTTGCCAACTGCCCTTTTTTGACATGGAGTGTCTTTATATTCCACCTTTAGATAATGCCTTTTGTATTCTTTTTATGAAATGATAATGGCAAGTAGGTTAGTTTTTTAAATGACTTTACTTGACAAGACTAATAACAAGCAATCCTAATTTAGTCCCCCAAAATTTCTTGAAATTCCGCTGGTCTATGAAATCCCAAAGTTTGAAAAGAGTGGTAAAGCTACCTGCTCATAAAATACAGCATGTTGTTTCCTTGAATTAAATCTGATTATGGTAATAAGTAATAAATATTGTAGGCACTCAGGAAAATATGAATATTTAAATTCATGACTTAGAATCTAATCAGCTTCCCAATTTGTCATCTAAACAAAAGTTGAACATGTTTAGGTATATCATTTATAATGTGAAATAAAGATATTTTCTACTTTAACTGTTGAAATTTGTCCATTATGCATTTACTAGAATTCATTGAGTTTAATCTTACGATAAACAGTATCTTTGCTTTGTTACTTAATAATTCAGAATGGAAATATTCTGTTCTCATGTTTCAAATCAAAAAAGTGAGAATTAGAACCCAGTGCTTGATGTCTGAAATCCTAAACAGTCCTCATGATTGTGCTCATGGAACATGAGGCTTTCCTTTGGGGTCAGCTGGGGGACTGTGCTTCTTGTGGCTCATCTAGTGGGCCCAACTGTGGCTTGATAACCTGCTTGCTCTAAAATCATACTGTTTGTTGTTTGTCCATATGCTGCCTTCCTCCTAGGACTTCTAGCAGCAGAAAGTAGGTATCCCTTTGTTTTCCTCTAAGGTTTATCTTTTATGCAAAAGTGTTTGGCTTTGCATGGTTATAATTAGCTTAACTTTTCCTTGGCTGTCTGTGTTTAGATGTTTAAATATGAATTTTAACACTGTCTGACCATAAAATAAAAACTTGGATATATTGGTTTCTTGAGTTACTGTTACACAAATAATATTAACTTCTCATTTCTCTCATAAAAGGAAAAAGAGGCAGTGTTAAAATTGCACCACATTTAACATAGTTTCACATCTGAATTTCGAGCACAAATACATTAATTCTTGGGAAAAGGTAACATTTTATTTTGTAGTTTGCTTTCAAGAAAACTTTCAGGGTAAGTGAATTTTCCTTTGACGATTATATAACCTAAGAGTGGCTTTTATTACTTTCTATTACTGAGTCCATTTTCAGTTGATTAATATGGGGCTGTGAAATAAATTTTGAAATCGTGTCTCTTAACAACTTTTCCAATCAAATAGGACAATTGTAAGAAATAATGTAATGGCTAGAAGCCAGGTATGATGGTGCACTCCTGTAATCCCAGCATTCAGGAGGCTGATGCGAGTTTGAGGCCAGCCTGGGCTACATAGCAAGACCCTATCTCAAAATAATAATAATAATAATAATAATAATAATAATAATAATACCTAGATTTTAATTACATAGGGATGTAATTTGAATATATGAGGAAATTAAAATGTAAGAAATGTACACACACACATACACACACACACACACACACACACACACGACTATAATTAAACTGAGGCAATCCAGATAAAATGGGTAGATTGTTTCAATGTTAGTATTCTGGTTGTGATAATATACTATAGTTTTGTGACATCTTCCTCATTGAGGAATGGTGCAAAGTATAACAAGGGATCTCTCTGTGTTATTTCTTACAAATGTATGTGAATCTACAACTATCTCAATGAAAATTTCAATTAAAAAAAAACCTTTACCTCAAAGTTGTGTTTACTAGGAAAAAAGTAGATAAGAGACGAAGGTAAATCAGAAAATCTAGGTGCTGATAACTGAATTCATTGTCACATTTTCCTGCATTAGTTATGTGCAGTTCAAATTGCAGCCTATATAGCTGGATGTGATAGGACATGCCTGTAATCCCAGCACTTGGGGGCTGAGGCAGGAACATTATGAGTCTAAGGTCAGCCTGAGCTACATAGAAAGTTCCAAGTCAGCCTCAGAAACATAGTGACACTCTGAATCAAAAGAAAAAAAAAGTGCAGCCCATTCAATATAAAAATCTCATAGTATATTAATTACCAATAGCGGTGAAATGAATTGCCTCAATGCAACATTTATCATCTCACAGTTTCTATGGGTCAGGAATGGGGGCATGGCTTAGGTGAATGCCTCTGGCTCAAGAGCTTTCCTGAGATTGCAGTCCAGAACTGTCATCCCCTTTGGAGGCATAACTATAGGGGGAATCATCTTAGAAGCTCACTCATGGGAGACGGACAGGCTTCTGTTCCTCACTGATGGTGGACCTCTCTATAGGGCTATTCACAACATGGCAGCTTGATGCCCCAGCACAAATGACTGAAGAGAGGACACAAATGAGAGACAGTGTCCAAGACAGAAGACATAACCTTTATAATCCTATCCCAGAAGTGACATCCTATCACTTCTGCCCTATTCTGTTCATTAGAAGTGAGTCAACAAGCTTGCCCTCAGTCCAGAGAAGATCACAGAGTGAGAATACCAAGTGAGGCTCATAGAGGTCCCTCTTAGAGGCTGCTTACATACAAACTAATGACTATTAAAATATCAGGCTCTTCTCATATCTATCTATCTATCTATCTATCTATCTATCTATCTATCTACATCTATCTCTACCTCCCACTTTCTTTTTAATCAGCCAGACCTATCATGGCATTTGGGAATGAGCATCTCATAAATAGTGCTTATCAATCTTATCAATAGTGATTTTCCTTTATTGTAAAGCTTTACATAAATGGACACTTAACAACCAGCAGGATGTTATTAAATTATTTTGAAGCTGGGCACCCATGGCACACACTTTTAATCTCAGTGATTTGGGAGTCTGAAGCAAGAGGATTGCAAGTTTTAGGCCAGAGGCAGCCTGAGCAACTTAGCAAAACTCTGTCTCAAAATAAAAACTAATAAAGGGAGCTGGGTTTGATGGTGCACACCTGTAATCCCAGCACTCAGGGCACTGAGGCAGGAGGATCAACATGAGTTTGAGGCTAGATTAGACTACATAGTGAGTTCCAGGCCATCCTGGGCTACACAGCGAGACTCTGTCTGTCTCAAAAAAAGAGAGAGAGAAAGAGAAAGAGAGAAAAAAAACAGAGGGAGAGTGGCTGAGGATGCAGCTCAGTGGTAGAGTACTTGCCTAGCATGCACAAAACCCTGGGTTCAACCCCAAGTACTGGGAGAAAAAAAGCATTTTGAAAAATTTGTACTCAAGGATGTTGCTGTTTGGAAACATTGTTGTTGTTGTTTTTAGGTGCCATCGAGTCGGTATCCGACTCATAGTGACCCTCATAGGGTTTTCAATGGCTGAGTGCTTCGGGATTGCCTTGGGAGTGGATTGCCAGGCCTTTCTCCCATTTTTGGGATGCTGGGAATTGAACTGGGAGCCTCAGAGACCGCAGCGCAGTGCTCTACCCACTGAGCTAAATCCCAGCCCATTTGGAAACATAGACTATTTTAATAAGTATAATGGCATTAGAATTACAGCATCTACTTTGTGACAGAATAGATAGAATTTGCTTTTTTAAACTAATAAATTCTGAGATATCTGTACCATAATCTACATATAAAGAATCTAGAACATTTATCACCATATGTGTTTTCATAATTTGAACTGGATAGATCACAGATGCTTACATCCAAAATACAATTTCCATTGTAGAATTCACTATAGCTTATACCCTGTTGAAAACCAGAATTTGCTTTGTGCAGTAGGACTATAAACTATTGACCAGCTGGTGGGGATAAGAAGAAGAAACTGACTACAAAGGGACAAGAGGAAACATTTTTTGAATGATGACAATGTGCACTTATGTAGGTGAATTTTAGCTTAATAAAATATATTTTAGTAAGCAAAATTTTTAAAAACAGTATCATACTTGCCAGGAGAGGCTTTTGATTGGGTGATAAGAATGCATGCATAGTGATAGTGTTATATTAACAAGTCCCTAGTATAACAGGAAAAAAATGTTATAAATTACTCTTCAAGAGAAACTAGACTACATTCAGATGCTGGATTTGCTAGTGATACTGGGTTTCATACCTATGCATATAATTTAAGAAGTGCACACAAATCTTTATTGAAGTAACTAACTACCAGGAAAACATAGGTACATCAGAGCTCATTGAATGGTATGCTTGAGATTTGTGTATTTCATTCTATGTAAATTTTACCTGAGAGAGAGGAAGAAGAATTGAAGTGTTTGCTGAAGTGTTTAGGAGTGAAGTACCCAATTTTAGCCACTCTGCCATTCACTTTGAAATGAATGAAAATGTGAGTTGATGGATGGATAGCTAGATGGACGTGATAAAGCAAATACAGCAAGGTGTTAACAGTTGCAGGATCCAGATGGTGGGTACAATTCTTTCAGACTTTCTACATGTTTGGAAATTTTCATAGCAAAATAGGGGAGGAGTTGAGAAAGACTCAGCCTACTTTAATACTGAGAACTTTTTAGTTTAAACAGTCTCCTGTTTATTTTTCTGTTGTCCCTTTGGGTTATTTTTACTCAGTAAATTTTTTTCATGAGACTTTTCCACTGTCGTAATGAATTTGTTCGGGACTGAAAGCTTTTATTGACCTTAAAAACACATTTGTTTTTAAAGAAATAGACTTAGAATACATTTTTAAAGCAGGTTGACATATTTATGCTTTTTGACTATTATTTCATAATTAAAAAATTTTTGAAAAACGTCTTTGTATCAGTGAGATTCTTTGAAAAAGTAGAAGTGTTTAAAGTTACAATGTATGATTATAAACTTGATTTTTAATTGCAAACTTGATTACCAGACCAACTTTGCAAAAAGCAAAATAAAATACTATTCTGAGGCAAGGGCATAATTACTTCTAATAAATTCATCAGAATGAAAGTTTCAGCCAATAGCAAGGGAATAAAAAAACCTTATGTGGTTAAATACAATTGAGATTAAAGAGAATTGGACATCACCTCCTTACCAAATGCAGATCATTCCAGTTCACTGCTGAAAGTAAAACATGGTTTTGAGACAGCCAATCTCTAGGAAAGGAGCATGGAATAGGAGTCAGAGACCTGGATTCTAGCACTCACTCTTCTCCCTGCCTATGGCCTTTGGACAGGTCATTTAACCCTGCTGAGGCCTCCAGTTTTTCAAAAATAAAAATGCTTGCTGGCAGGACCAGGTTATTGTGGACTCATATAAGGTAGTAACTATGAAAGCACTCTGAAAATTATAAACTTTTATACATGTATTAGCATTAACATTTTCACTATGACTTTAAGGAAATGTAGTACTATAAAATGAAAAATAATTTTCTGTTGTTAGGTCCTTTGTTCTAATGCTTTACTTTCAATTCTTCAGAATTTGCTCAGGAAAAATCATTTTAATCCAGTATCTTTTGATGACATGTCCTTTTGTACAAAGCACTTTACAAAGTACATCCCAGAATACAAAAGCAAATAAGATGTCTACAGTCCTGCCGTTAGATAAACTGACCTCTGAGGAGAACTTAGGTACCAATTATTGACTGATATTTTTCAAGGTAGCTACAAGTTTATTCAGTGGCTTTATAGGAAAAGTATCTTTTTTAGTCTTTGAGAAAAGTATTTCTTTCCTATGTGACAGTACTGCGAGGTGCAAAATGAATACTAGTAACAGCTTAATAGTGTATATGTGCATTGTATTAACTATCACTACTGAGGTTTAAGCTTAGTTGGTAGAGTGTCACTCTGTCCTTTCTGAAGACCCAGGTTTGATCTCCCGCATGGCAAAAGTGTGAGAAGGATGTGGCAATCCACTTCCAAAAGAATTAGCCTTTGATAACCCTATGAGGGTCGCTATGAGTCAGACCCGACTTGATGGCACCTGACAAGTATGTTTAAAATCTGAAACAAATAGTAATGGAAAAGCCTGAGCAATGTCTTTGTATCCATTTATATTTTATTATGAACTGAAAAACTATGAGTCCTTTTAGATGGGCTTGGTACTGGACTTCGGATATCACTTATCCTCATTAGATCAAGAATGTCTTCTGCCAGGCGCGGTGGCACACGCCTATAATCCCAGTGGCTCGGGAGATGGAGGCGGGAGGATTGCAAGTTCGAGACCAGAGGCAGTCTGAGTAACTTAGTGAGACCCTGTCTCAAGAAGTAAAAAAAAAAAAAAAAAAGGCTGGAGGTGCAGCTCAGTGGTCCAGCACTTGCAAAGCATGCAGACGTGAGGCTCTGGGTTCAACCCCCAGTACCACACACACAAAAAAAAAAAAAGAATGTCTTCTGTGGTTCTGCTGGTCATACCCAACAAAATACTGTAATTAGGACAGATGTTAAAGTGGTCAAGGGTAGAGAAAGATCTTAAGGCCAAAAATATATGTTTATTCATTTTGAAAAGATGAAGGAGAAAGCTATAATTTTCTCACCTAATTACAAAAACTTAAAATTAAGGGCACTTTTCGGAAGTGGAAATAGACAACTTGAGTGCAACTGGAGAAATGCTTCTTTATGTGATTCACAAGCCATTAAATTAATCACGTTTGGGTATAAGTAAGACTTTAAGTCAGTTCAGTAGAAGTGACAGATCAAGGAGGTTTAAAAGACCTATGGAGACAATGGGTCTTGCCTCCTAGAAAGCAGGCTAACAGATACCTTGGTTCTTCCCATAAAAGTGTCCACCCAGTTGGCCCATCAGCATAAATTCACTCCTTTGTGAAGGTGGTCAATTCTTGCTCATCCACCTCCTCTCAGAGGCTACCCTAGTTCCTCCCTAGGAAGCCTATTTGTGGGCCACTTTGTTTTCACCTCTGTTGTATTGTTTACTTCAGCATATAGTATGCCTACTTCACCATTACCCCTTCCTCAAACCCAGGGAACATATCTCTATTTTCTCTGAAGCCCCTGCCTAGTACCTGGCAAAGAGCAGAACATTCAGTAAAGGTTTCACTTACGATCTGACTAGATAGGGCATTGTTCAGATTCTCTTTCAACCTCCATGTCCATGCATAAACCATAACTATTGTTGCAGGTGGTCTGGGTTTTAGCTCAGTTAGTAGAGAACTGCTCCCCACTTGACCCGGGTTCAATCCTCAGCACCAGAAAAATGGGAGAAGGACATGGCAATCCACTCCCGAAGCAATCCCAAAACAATCAGCCAATGAAAACCCTATGAGGGTCATTATGAGTCAGACACAACTCAACGGCACCTAACAACAACAGCATTGTTGAAGGTTCCCCTATGTTTCCTAGCACAGTAATTAGTGTAGTAAGTCAAGCCAACCACAGACGGAGTCAGGCAAGCCCAGAGTTGAGCCCTGGCTCCACCACTTCCTGGATGTGACACTTCTGGACCCCTATGACTTCAGTCCCCTATCTAGAAAGGTGGGATCATATTTCTGCCTTACTCTGTTAGCCTGAGGATGTGCCTGGCACATAATAGACACTCAAGAATTGGGAGTTGCTGCTATTATGTTTCCTTAAGGACTTAATTAATTCAGTGCACACTTTGTAGATATTATAAAATTAATAAAATATAGACCTTCCTTCAGCACCTCATAGCTCAGAAATAAAGAGTAAACAGGTACAAATGTAAGTAACACATGAGATGTACTGATGGGACAGAAATGGCATAAGAGTACTTGCGGAGTTCACAGACCAACAAATGATACATCTCTGGTCAGGTGTAGCCAAAATTGATTCTAACTCATCAGACTGGACATCTTAGTATTCACCTAGTATCAATAATAATATTATTAATAAGATGCTGCATAGATTACACAACAGTGCAAGCAATGCTAGACAGTGGCAATAAACACTGGAAAAGAATTTCCTAAGATAACAGTGAAAACCCTACTTAGGTTTCTGTATTATCTGTTGACTTTTTAAAATATACAAAAAAACGGTATTTTTTTACTGTAGTTTGACAAGTCCAGGAGTTTAGAACCACTTTTCATAACTTGAAAACCCTGGCATCACTTAGTTCTGCTGTTGGTGATGAAGTCAGGGATTCAGAGGGACATTTGGGACTAATTTCTTTACCAGGCTTTCAGTGAGAGATAAAGAAAGTTGGCTTTGAACTAACTTCCAGTTTTTTGGTTTTTTTGGTTTTTTTGCTACTTTAAACAAAGTAAAAGTTCTGAGAGAAGCAGGTAGAAGGAAATGGATTTTGTTACTACCTCTCCAAGAATGCCAGAGGAAATGAGGTGTGATTTCTGCCTTTTGTATTTTTTATCCCACTTAATATCCATTCAGTATTTTCAGTTAAAGAATACCAATAGCCCACCAGGCATAATTATCCAAAATTTAAAATTATCCATAGTTACTTCAACAGATGAACGGTCAAACAGGCACATCTATACCATGGATTACTACTCACCAATAAAAAGGAATGAACTATTAATATGTAGAGTGACTTGGATGAATCTCCACAGAATTTTGCTGGGTAAAAAAAGAACCAATTCCCAAAGGTTACATACCCTATAATTTCATTTATATGGCATCCTTAAAATGACAAAATTATAGAAATGAAGGGGAAGGCTGAGGATGGCTATAAAAGGGAAACGTGAGGGATCCTTGTAGTAAAGGAATATTCTATAGGTTGATTGTATCAATGTCACTATCCTGATTATGTCATACTACAGTTTCATAGTATGTTACTACTGGAGGTAATTGGATGAACTTAGGTGTTTGTGGGTTTTTTAAAAATGCGTATGTATCTATAATCATCTCAAAATAAAAAGTCAAATTTTTTAAAATAGCCATAGTAATTTCCATGTGGATAACCACATGATTTGTTACTTAAGCACTAAAACATTAACATAATTAAATGGTGCTACAACAATCAGTAACTTATATAACAACTTTTTTTGCTATTGTAGAAAACTTGGAATATATGGGCAAGAATAGAAATAAAGGTGTAAACACTATAAATAGGAAAATAAAGATACTACTATTACTTTTTAAATATATTTCATTCCAGCTTTTCCTGAGTTTGTGTATATATTTTATTTGCTTTTATCATAATTGGGAATATACAGTTCATGTGATTTTGCATTCTGATTCCCTGAGTTTTATACCATGAGGATTTTCCTATGTCTTTAAAGTTCTTCAAAAACAATTTTAATTCAGCAATGTATTCTATTACATGGATATCCTACAATTCATATAATCACTGTCTGTTGCATTTATATTCTATGTGATAAAGTTTCCTTATACATAAATCTTCTCCTGTTTTTTCCTTAAAGTAGGCTATTGTAAGTGGAATTACTAAGTTCAAGTCCATGATTGTTTTTAGGGCTCTTTGATATATGTTACCACATTGCTTTCTGGAAAAAATGGTACTGATTTACATTCTCACCAATAAATACATCATAGTGGATGAATCTAAGACAAGAAGAACTAGAAACAGTTTCAGAAGAGAATTTAATTTTATTTAAAGTACAGTTTCACAGTCTTAACACTGAAGACATTCTGGGCCAGATAGCTCTTTTTTGTTGGGGGGCTGTCCTGGACATTTTAGGGTATTTAGCAGCATCCCTCGACAGCACCTAGCAACAATATCTAGTCTCTACCCACTAGATGCTAACAGCCACCCTCTCCCTGCTGTTAGGACAACCAAAAATATTTCCAGCATCTAAGAAATGTCCCCTTGGGGAACAAAATTGCCCCTGGTTGAGAACCACTGATCCAAATACTTATATGTGCAATTAAACACTTATTCTTAGACTTTCTCTGGTACATATGAATGTTCTGAAGCATAGCCTGTTGAGGTTCTTTTTTAATGGAGTATATATGTGCATATTGTCTGCAAAGTAAAATAGCTTGATAATTTCTTTGAGGCTGTATAAATGACTTTGATACTCCTCAGTTTGTATCTTTCCCTGCTAATACCTGCCAGGTTATAAAAGGAAATGTAAAGGAAGTGATAGCACTTCCATTTGCTTTGCCCTACAAAAATGTATTGCCTTAAAATTTAATATGGTATTTGGAAGTTTCAGTATGTCTACCCTTTGTCTTCTTCTTCTAGATAAGAAGGGCCCAAAACAATGAGAATAATTTGATTTCATATGTAAAGAAAAGAAAGAAATGGAGTGGGATTTTTGCTAACTAAAGTTTGAGCCTTAAAAAAAATCCTCCTAAGCTTATTTTAAGTGGCAGGAACTCCCAGTTGAAGATTTGTGCCCCCAAATCTACAGCTGGCCATACTTTCAGGTCTTGATGGAATGTCCCTGTGTAAAAGGCCCACCTGTGTTGCTTCTATAATATTTCAAAAACACTTTGGAGTCCTGACACCCATACTGTCTTGCTGATGTATAGATTGCTGCTCCCAGATCTTCTTGTAGCTCACTTATAGATGATGAATGTCCTTAATTCAAATAAGACAAGCTTCAGTTTACTTTCTAAAGTGAAAGGTACACAAATACATTGTTAGGAATATAAACTCACTGAAAATACTTTGTCCTTAAATGATGTGAAACTCCTCTAAGCCTCTCCTTCAGTAAAGGCACTAGCCTCCGAAATTCTGATGTTAGTTCATTGTTCTTAAACATAAGCTTGAGGTTACAAAGATTAGTTTGGCATTGCCTCTCTGTACTAGCCATTTCTTGTCTGTTTGTCCCCTTAGGAGCAGTCTCTCAGGTGCTGGACAGCCTGGAAGAGATTCATGCACTTACAGACTGCAGTGAAAAGGACCTAGATTTTCTACACAGTGTTTTCCAGGATCAGCATCTTCATACACTGCTAGATGTAAGTCTTATTGTTTTTATTATTTTTATTTGGTTTTAGAAAGTTGAATACCTAGCATACTGTTTTACTTTATAGGAATTCCTGGATGTACTTAAATAATCTTTTTTCAGTTGCCTTAAGTCTACGAGAAATGTGGGAAATCATTCACCATAGATTGAAAATTGAAATGTTAGATAGATAGATAGATAGATAGATAGATAGATAGATAGATAGAGTACAAATGCAATATACCCTAGCAAGCCACAGTGGGCAAATTATACGTATATGCATACATATATTTTTATGTTTATAAATAATATATGCATGCAGGTGATATGTGAGTTTTTAAAAAGAGTATAGCACAACCTAACTTACTGGAGTATCTTTTTATTTCTATTAGAATAATCCATTGATCTTAGCTGTGAATACTTTTTATTGCCTTTAAATATTATTTTCAAACATTATACCTCAAGCATGTATGTAGGAGTAAGGAAAACAAATGAGATATGGTGTGATGGACTGTATTCACATACACATTTTATATTTAACATCACTGGGTTTTATAGACTCAGTGTCTTCTCCTTAAAGCGTAAGCATATGTTCTGTCATTAAATATAACAGACTCCATTAACAGTTGATGGGGGGTCCAAAGAAAAAACAGAGGCTGAGCATTCACAATTGCCTTCAGTTCAGTCACAGTTGAAGTCAAATACCTTTCTTAGACAACTTGGTTCACTTCCACAGTGGAAACTTTCTTGGGTAGTTCTGATGGTATTAGTACATGTCATTTTACAAGAAAATTTTTCCCTTAATAAAAGAAGGGTACTTGCCTTGGGATGCCTAGAACTGGTAGGTGCTATCTGATTAAGCCACCATATGATGCACATTACACTAAAGCAAAATTTCACAGAGTGTATTCTATATAACATTGTTCTGGTAAGTAGCCATGGTGGGAAAGAGAAGTAGATTTTAAATTAATTGGTTATTTATTGACTAATTAAGTTTGGGAAATGCTACATTCTTTAGTCCCTTTATATCAGTTGAAAATGTTCATTATTATATTAACAGCTCTGAGATGACCTGAAGCAAAGAAACCTGTTGAGCTTTATTTAATGGAAATTTCTCAAACTAATTTGGGCACTGATCTTTGATTTGTAATTCTGTGAATCCCTGTTCTGATGAGAACTAGTTTGGGGAAAGCTAAGCTTAGAATGTTTCATTGTTTCAGCTTCATACCATATACTCATAGGTATCTAACATTTGCCTCTTTCCATAAATTTGGTCAATTTAAATTAATTATCAGATTTCCATAGTTTGGAATTTTCTATGGTACATGTATTAATCAGGGCTGATTAACTTCTGTAACATGCTATTCTAAAATATAGGTAGCTTATCAAAACAAAACCTTATTTCTTGTTCACCTCACAATCCAATGTGAGTAGATAAGGGAGGTTTCTTCCACAAAGTCATTCAGGGAACCAGGCCTCTTCTTCTGTGTGGCTCTTTATTGCCCAGTGTCTTGAACTCTTCCGCTGTATCCTTACACTCAGATAGCAGATGAGAGTAGAGAGAACATGAAGAATCTTACAGGGTCAAGGTTAGAAGTGGGCTTTATCATTTTTGCCCACATTTCATTGGCAAATACTGGTCACATGCCTACCTAAATTTGAGGGAGCTGGAAAATATAGTTTAGAAATGTACTCAGGAATGCTGGGGGTGTAGCTCAGTGGTAGAACAATTGTCCAGCATACAAAAGGCCCTGGGTTCCATCTCCATCACTGCTAGGAAAAAAAAGAAAGGAAGGAAGGAAGGAAGGAGAGAAATGTACTCAGGAAGATAAGAAATTGGATCTTCTCTTTAGTGTAATTTATCTTAAATAATTTGAGGATACTTCAGATTACATTTATTTTAAATAATGGTTACATTTTAGGGGTACCAGAAAGCCCTTGAGAATCATCCTATCTTGTGGATAGCTCATTAGCATTTCATTATCATGAGCTTCTTGTTCATCATCGTCATTGACATCATTATTGTTAGCTCAGTTGGTAGAGCACTGCTCTGCAGTCTCTGAGGTCCTGAGTTTGATTCCCAGCACCGCAAAAATGGGAGAAGGATGTGGCAACCCACTCCCAAGGCAATCCCGAAACAATCTGCCATTGAAAACCCTATGAGGGTCGCTATGAGTCGCACATGACTCAATAGCACCTAACAACAACAACAATGTTATTTGAATAAGAATTTGACTTCTAGTCATTGACTATTTAAATATCTATTGTTCAATATCATTGCTTCATGAGATACTGAAAATGATCATAATTATTACTTTCCCACAGAAGTCTTACCCTTTACGAGAACTAGTTAGTGGAGATCTTGTTTATTTCAGTGTACTTGGTGGTTAGGTCATTGCTGAGTAGATTTGCTGACTTTTTTTAGATCAAGTACCTTTTGTGATTTAAAGACTTACAGAAACCTAAATTGGTTTTCAAAGTTATATTTTTCTTACGAATGTCACAAGGTACATGAATACACCAAGATTGAAATCGCAGGGGAGATGCAAGAACATTACTGGTTTGGAAACAGAGGGGCAGATGCACAGACACAAACTGGACTGTCTAGCTGAGCTGGGCTGCCACTTACTCCTTGAGGCCATGTAGAACTTCTCAGACCTTCCTGCAGATATTAATTTTAAAGAACTACCAAACAGTGTTTGGTAGAAATTGTCACAATTTAAGAAGATATCCATGAATTTTAGTGAGGAAAAGAATACTGAAATTTTCTTTGGATTCTTTTGAATTTCAAACCTAAAGAAGTGTCTGCATTATCAGTAGCTGCCCTGTCAGTGGGGCTTGATTTGGAAAGAAGTTACTGGACAGAAAATGAACTAGGCTCATTAAAAAGACTGTTGCTCAGCAGTAAAGCATGTGCCTAGCATGTATGAGGCCCTGGGTTCCATCCCCAGTGCCTGGAAGGAAGGAAGGAAGGAAGGAAGGAAGGAAGGAAGGAAGGAAGGAAGGAAGGAAGGAAGGAAAACCTGGACATTATGGAATATACCTGTAATCCTAGCCACTCAGGGGCTGAGGCAGGAAGATCTCAAGTTCAAGGCCAGAGGCAGCCTGTGCAATTTAGCAAGACCTTGTCCCAAAATAAATTTTAAAAAGGAGTTAGGGGTACAGCTCAGTGGTGGAACATCTTCCTAGCATGCACAAGGCCCTGGGTTCAACCCCACAAGTACTGGGAAAAGTAAGATATGGTATCCTCTGAATTTTGAAGGCAAGTACTGTACACAAACTCCAGAGCTCTCCTGAAATTACTGACTATGAGGCCAAGCCCAAGAAAATGTTTGGATGCATGTGGCTCTAAATATCCATCCTTAAATGAAAGCTTAATTAATTATCATGAAGGATAGAAGCTATTCTTAGAATGAGCCCTCATTGGCAACCCTCTCTCTTTTGAGAAGCCCACATTCATGTCTTGGATGTGTACAATGATTCTTCTCTTATGCTCTTCTCTCTCTTGGGAAGTCCGTGTCCATGTCTTGGACATATACTATGATTCTTTTCTTAATCTTCTCTTTTTTCCTCTCTGAATGCTCATGCTTAAATCTCAAATATGTACTGTCTCTTATCTGCAATTAGTAAATTCACTAACTTTTTTCACTCTACAAAAAGGAATGTGCTCATATTCGTATTCTACATCCCATAAGTAAGATTTATCAAGTTCTTGTTTCACCACCAACAGGCTACATTTCAACAATGAAATCAGTGAACTATTCAAGTGACTACAATATACTGCTAAAGAATGCCTCAAAAGACATTCTTAATACTTAAATACTTAGCACTATGCATTAAAAAGAGAACCTGGGTATGAGCAACTCTTGGGAAGATGCTTTTAAAACTTTGGCTATCCATTTTTCCTCTTTCCAATGTTCCATATATCATGCTTGGTTTTTTGATTGTTTTGTTTTACAGGGTCAAAACGAATTCTTTTTTCAGGATTCCAAATAGTGACACCCACCCAGTGGCATAATTTTATGACCATGAATTGATTAAGGTTACTCAGTCCCACTGAGCCATTTTGTGAAATACCTTTATTGGATTCATGCTATTCCTATCAATTCAGTAACACACTAGGTAGCTAAGTTTGAGGCCATGATTTTTAAGCTGACAAAAATAAACAGGATTAAGTTACTAGGGGATGACCAAAGATTATCTAGGGCTTTATTTTTTTCCAGACATGCAGTGTCATGGTGTAAATCTAAAATGCCCCCCAAAGGCTATATGCTTGAATGCTTTGTCCCCAGGTGATGGTGCTGTCCTGGGAAGTTATGGAACTTTAGGAGGTGGGATGTAGCTTTGCTGAAGTAGGTTACTGGGGGAAGGCCTTTGGAGGTTTTTACCTGGACCTGCGGTTCTGGTTATTTTCTATTCTCTGCGTCTGATCTGCCGTACAGTAAGAGTGTTTGCCATGGACCCTGCCACCAGCCCTGCTGCCATTACAGACTGTGACCCTCTAACCATGAGTCCCCAATAAAGATTTCCTCCCATAAGTTTGCTTCAGTTTCTCAGCCATAGCAACACAGCACCTGACTAATATATTCCTTTAAAATAATAAGCTCAGAATTCAAAACAGTGTTATTAGAATTTGTTCTTGTTGTTGTTGTTGTTGTTAGGTCAGGAGGAACAAAATTGCTGCAGTGTCATAAGCCCTGTCATTTGTAGCAACATGGATGAACCTGAAGAAGATTTTGTATAGTGAAATAAGCCAGGCACAGAATGACAAATACCATGTGATCTCACTTGTATGTGAGATCTAAAGAAGCTGGTCTCATAGTAAAAGACAGTAGAATAGTCATTATGAGAGAGCAGGGAGAGTATTAGGGTGTGGAGTGATGAGGAGAAATTGGTTAATGGGTACAGAGTTACTATGAGATGGGAGGAAAAAATTTTGGTGATTTACTGCACAATATGATGACCATGATTGACAATATAGTGTTGAATATTTCAAAATAGCTAGAAGAAAGGATTTTGAGTGTTCTGAGATCATAGATATGCTAAATACCTTTATTTGATTATTACACAATGGATATATGTACTAAAGCATCATACCATACTCCATAAATATGTATGATTATGTATGTGTCAATTTTTAAAAATGATAAATACACTGGTTTCACAGAAGAGAAAATGTTTTCCTTTTTTATTATTATTTTTATTTTTATTAGAAGAGAAAATGTTTTCTCATTTGAATTCTAGTAAAACACATATAGTTTAATCTGTAGTTAGAAATGGATCCAGAAATCTCTACATATTTACTTCCTAACCACTTTTACCCTGGCACATATACACTGCTCCTCATTTTGTGGAGAGAAATACAGAGGCATGTCCAAGTCTACATCTAAAATTTTAAAGCACTGGTATTGAGATGGTCTACATATGAAATGTATAGATCAATTTTAGTAAAATACAACTTGGCATGGGTATTACTTTTCTAGGGGTGCTAACCTGAAGTATTACAAACTGACTGGCTTAAAACAACAGAAATTTATTCTTTCACAATTTTACAAGCTACAAAGTCATACATCAGCCTCCAAGGGCTTCGGGGAAGAACCTTTCCTTGCCTCTTCAAGCTTCTGGTGGTTGAAGCATGCTTAGTGTAGCTAGGCTTGTAGATACATCAGTCTAATCTCTGCCTCCAATCATCACATCATTCTCCTCTGTGTTTATATACATGTCTGTTTCTTCAACTTGGGGTTTTTTAAACCTTGAAACAAGGTCTTACTCTATAGTCCATGCTGTTCTAGAACTCACTGTGTAGCCCAGGCTGGCCTTGAACATATGATTCTCCTGCCTCAGTCTCCCGAGTGCTAGGATTACAGGAGTGTACCACCATGCCACTGAGCTACACTCCCAGAAATGGTTTTTTTGTGTGTTTTTTTGTTTGTGTGTGTGTGTGTGTGTGTGTGTATGTGTGTGTGTGTGTGTGTGTGTGTTGCTGGAAATCAAACCCAGGGCCTTACCCAAGATAGGCAAACTGCTCTACCACTAAGCTACATCCCCAGCCCACATGGCCTTCTTATAAGGACACCAGGCATTGGGTTTACAACCCACCCTAATCCAGCATACCTTGTCTTAATGAGTTACATTTGAAAAACTGCCATTTCAAAATAAAGTAACATTCTGAGGTTCAGGATGGACATGAATATTGGAGAGAAAAATTCAACCCAGTACACCATGGAAAATTGATTTTACCCTGAATTACCTCTTCAAGCATGAGTTCAAATTATACAAATCTAATATAAAATAATGAAATGTTACTCTGTCACTCAGTCATTAGGTTTTCTTGGGAATAAGTGTTAAAGTGTACTCTATGTCTTTTCATAATATTTTGAATCAATTATGGGTTGGAATTCATGTGTGATACATTAGATGACAAGTTGATAGATAAGTTTTTGATGGCTTTATTTTTCAGATAAAAAAAGCATTTTGCAAATGTTACTTGGTGATAGTTCTCAGTCTTCTGGATTTCTTGTAGAAGTTTTCCTATTATTATAATAACTGTTTACTTTGTCAGTCAACAATGTTACAAAACATTGTTAAATGACACATTTATCTCTTTCTCCGCCAAACTTTGACAACCAAGTTATGAATGTTCACCCACCATCTGTCATACCTCTAAACAACTGTTAACATTTGTTATACTGCTATTTCCATAGTGAATGTGATGCCCTACCTAATTAATTTTATTTCTGTAGGAGATCTTAAAATTGTTTTTTAAAAAGTACCATCAGTGATTAGATTAATAAACAAAAAAGCTAACTGGAATAGCAACTTAATTTAGGTATTAATTTATAAGTAGT
>VMDO01021270.1:21147-35849 GCA_007922755.1 Pedetes capensis
GGGGGTTGATCCCGGGGCCTCACGCCTGCATGCTTTGCAAGTGCTTGACCACTGAGCTGCACCCCCAGCCCTTCTTTTTTTTTTTCCTTACTTCCTGAGACAGGGTCTCGCTAAGTTACATAGACTTCCTCTGGTCTCGAACTTGCAATCCTCCTGGCTCTGCCTCCCAAGCCGCTGGGATTACAGACGTGTGCCACCATGCCCAGCTGGAAACTACAATTCTTGATTTACTGATTTGCTATTTTAAGATAACATTAAATTAGTTGTCATATTTGAAATAACACATTTTTAGAAATCAGAAGTTTCCTAAGGGGGAAATATGGAACTTTTATAATAATCTGGTAATAATGTTTCTAAGCAATTTGGAGTCTAAGAAATGAATTAATAGTTTGGATATTTAAAGAGATTGCCAATCAGGAAATACCAAAGCTAAGTTTCTCATAAATGGATAATGCAGTCGATTTTTCACTCAAATGTCTAAAATAACAAGGCCTATCCGAGGACCTTGAGAGGCCAAGCTACTGGCAACCTCTCACAGTCCCATCTAGTCTTAACAGTCAGCTTCATCACACAGAAACCAGGTCGGTAGTGGGCCCTTGCCCAGTTGGTGGTGGTCTCTGTGCTACTTGCTTCCTAGAGCTGTAGATCCAAGTGTTCTGCTGCTAGCTTTGCATATGAGAGTCTCTCCTTCTATCATTTCTAATTGGCTAGGCAAAAACTTTCATTATCTGTTTCCATCACTGTATTGAAATATTATTCTCAGTGGAAAAGTACTACATGAAAAACAAACAAAAGCTGGGATTTAGCTCAGTTGGTAGAGTGCTGCTCTGCAGTCTCTGAGGTCCCGAGTTCAATTCCCAACACCGCAAAAATGGGAGAAGGACCTGGCAATCCACTCCCAAAGCAATCCCGAAACAGTCTGCCATTGAAAACCCTGTGAGGGTCGCTATGAGTCGGATACTGACTCGACAGCACCTAACAACAACAACAACAACAACAACAACAACATGAAACAAGATATCTGAGGACTAAAAATATCATGTATTGTGAATATTCTAGCTTTTCTTTTTTAATGTAAATAAGGATTAAAAAATACTACTAAGGATATGGTCACTTGTTAGGTTTCAACAGAAAGTTAATACAATCAAGAACAAACTAAGGATTGTCTACTCTTACCACTTCTATTCAACATTATACTGGATGTTCTGGCCAGTGGAGTAAGACAAGAAAAAAAAATCAAAACACGAAAGTTGGAAAGAAAGATATAAGCTTGTTTCCTCACAAAGATGTGACCTTGCATGTAGAAAAATCTTAAAGAATCTACAAAAGTCAGGCACATTGGTGCACATCTGTAATCCCAGGGATTCAGGAGGTGGTTCACAAGTTCAAGGCCAGAGGCAGCCTTCATAATTTTAGCAAGACATTGAATCAAAATAAAAAATAAGAAATAGGCTAGGGGTGCAGTCAGTGATAGAATGCTTAAAAAGTATGTGCAAGGCCCTGGGTTCATCTCCTACCTACCACCAAAAAAAAAGTGTTTTTAACTACAAAAAAATCTGTTAAAATTAATAGCAAGTTTAGCAAGGTCACAAGATATAAGATATACATACACAAATTATCTGTATCTCTCTATATAAGAAATAATCTGAAAATAAAATTAAAGAAATATAATATCACAAAAAAAGTAAAATATTTGCAAGTAACTTGAACAAAAATAGCACAGGACTTGTATACCAAAAACTACGAAATGTTGTTGAAAGAAAGTAATACCTAAATAGATGGAGAGAGATATATTGATAGGTTGGAGGATTAAGTACTGAGAAGATGGCAGTTTTTTACATATTGATCTGTAGACTCAATGTAATCTTTATTTTATTTTATTTTATTTATAAATGTTGGTGGGGTAGAGAGTAATAAGTCATTTGCTATATCCATTATGCAACTATTAAATCACTTTTGTTTATATATTCATCATCTTACATATTTTACAGAAGTTTTATAAAGAAAAGAAAAAAGTATGAATTTTAATTAGTATGTAATGAAAATCATATGCATTCATAGGTTATATTCTCATTGATTTTTTCCTTCTCCCCATTTTTTCATGTATTTATATAATTATATCTTTCATTTTGAGATTTTCCTCTTTCTTTACCTTTCTACATTTTCCCCCTCCCATTCCTCCCTTCCTCAACCTCCACTCCCACCCACTACTCCCCTTGCCCTTTCTTTCTGATCTGCTTGTATTTTCCATTCTTAGACAGGTATGATTATTCACTTTTATATATCTAACTATAATTTTTTCTACCTTTAAGTTAGATTTAGTTACCACATATGAGTGAGAATGTATGATTTTTTTTTAGTCTGGGCTAATTTGCTTAAAAATGTTATTTTCCAGTTGCTGCATTTCCATTTTGCTGCAAATGACATAATTTTTCATTCTTCTTTATTGTTGAATAATATTCCATTGTGTATATATACCACAGTTTTTAATCCACTTCTCTATTGATGGACATCTTGGTTGATTCCATACTTTTGTGATTGTGAAGAGTGCTCCATTAAATATAGGTGCCCTTATGGTAGGATGACTTATCTTCCTTTGAGTATATTCTGAGGACTGGTAGAGCTGGGTCATATGGCAGTTGTATTCTTAGTTTTCTAAGGTACCTCCATGTTGATTTCCAAAGTGACTGAAGTAATTTATAGTCTGACTAGCAGTATGAAAGAGTTCCTTTTTATCCCCATCCTCACCAGGATTTGTTATTATCTGTTTTGTTAATCTTAGCCATTCTTACTGGCATGAGGTGGAATCTCAGTGTTGTTTTCATTTGCATTTCCCTAATGACTAGGGATACTGAGCATTTTTTCATGTGTTTATTGGCCATTCATATTTCTTCATTTGAGAACTGTCTGTTCAGTTCCATTGCCCACTTATTAGGTTATTTGTTATTATGGTGTTTGATGTCTTTGAGTTCTTTGTATATTCTATAAATTAGTCCTATGTCTGATGTGTAGGATGCAAATTTTTTTTCCCATTCTGTGGACTCTCCCTTTGCCTTGTTGTTTCCTTTGCTGTACAGAAGCATTTTAGTTTTATGTTATCCCATTTGTCGATTCTTGGTGCAGTTTTCTCAGCAAGTGGAGTCTTGTTAAGGAAATGCTTGCCAATGCCTATGTGTTAGAGTGTGTTCCCTACCTTTTCTTCTAGCAGTTTTAAGACTTCTGGTTTTATGCTGAGGTCTCTGATCCATTTTCAGTTTACTCTCATTGATTGAGAGATTGAGAGATATGGGTCTATTTTCATTTTTCTGCAAGTGGATATCCAGTTTTCCTAGCACCATTTGTTGAAGAGGCTTTCTTTTCTCCAGTGAATGTTCTTAATCCCTTTGCCGAAGATCAGTTGACTGTAATTTCATGAGTGTATCTCTGGATCTTTGATTTTGTTCCATTGATCTTCATGCCTATTTTTGTGCCAGCACCAAGCTGTTTTTGCTACTATGCTCAATGTAATCTTTGTCACTATTCCAACAGAATTTGTTTGTAGCCATTGACAAGTTAGAGTGTGAGGGTATACATCAATGGTAGAGTGGCTGCCTAGCATGTGCGAGACCCTAAGTTTGATCCCCAGCACTGCCAAAAAAAAAAAAAATCCAGACAAAGTGATTCTAAAATTTATATGGAAATGTCAAAATAATTTTGCTAAAGAATAAAGTTGGAGGACTGACTTCAAAACTCACTATAAAGCTACCATAATCAAAATACTATGATGTTGCTCTAAAGATAGACATATAGATCAATGGAACAGAACAAACTCCAGATACAAACATTCCAGTTTATGGTCAACTAATATTCAACAAAGATGCCAAGGCAATTAAATGGGAAAGGAATGGTCTTTTTTTAAAAAATGAAGCTGGAGTAATTGGGTATCCAAAGGGAACTTGGATCCTTATAGCATACACAAAAACTACCTCAAAATGGATCATAGATCTATTGTAAGAACTTAAAACTACTTTTAAATTTTTTGTTTTGTTTTTGTGGTACTGGGGATTAAACCTAATGTCTTGTGCATGCCATGCAGCTGCTCTGCCACTGACGTACATCCCAAACCCCTAAAACTTTTAAAAGAAAATATAGGAGTAAATCTTCATTACCCTGGGTTAAGCAGAAGAATTCTTAGACAGGACACAAGGGAATTTGGGGGAATTGATGAAATGTTCTAAAGCTACATGGAGATAGTTGTTGTGCAACTATATGAATTTGCCAAGTCATCAAACTGTATGCTTACAATAGGCAAAATATGTGGTTTATAAATGATATTTCAACAAAGTGAAAAAATGAAAGCAATCTACTTTTTAAAAACCTATTTTAGCCTGTTTGTATTATTTTAAGATAAAGCACTGTTGGACGTTCCTTTGGTATCCTCTGGATTCTAGTGTATTGTGGATCATCACATAATGTCATTGGTAATGTATTGCTCACACTGTGATGGCAATTGCAGTGCTTTCTGACATTGTGCATCTGTCCTAACACTAACACAAGTAAAACCAAGCTACCTTCCTTTTGCAGTGCCCAAAACCCATTAAGGTCATCAGCTCAGTAGATTTCATAAGACCATTACATTAAATTACAATTTAGCTTTGCAGCTAAGAATTTACCATCAGGTCTACCAACTTAAAAATACTGAATTTGGTTTTTTGCTCCTGATAACTGTTTTATTCATCAATGTATAGTTGTGCCTTAAGGAAGAAGTACAAATTGTCTTTTCTATATAAAAACATTATGGAGCACATAATTTTATGTATTTTTCAATAAGAAGGACACCCCAGGATGATATGTTTCAGATGATTCCTTCTATATTCAACTATATATTTTCCATTTCCCAAAGTTCACAGCTTTCTGGCAGATTTTATTTAACATGATATCAGTGCTTTGGTCTTTTTATGGTGATAATAAGTACTTAACATAAAATTTATACTTTTAACCATTTTTAAGCATACAGTTCAATGACATTAAGTACATTCACATGGTTGCACAACCATTACCATCATCCATCTCCAGAATTCTTTCATCTTCCCCAGCTCAATCTCCATTACACAATAACTCTCCCTTCCCTGCTATCCTTACCTCTCCTTAGCTCCTGGCAACCACCATTCTACTTTCTGTCTATATGAGTGTTACTACTATAGGAATCTCATATAAGTGAGATCACAGTGTTTGTCTTTTTGAGACTTCCTTGTTTTACTTAGCATAATGGTCCTCAAGGTGCATCCACGTTGTAGCATATGCCAGATTTTCCTTCCATTTTAAAGTTGAGCAGTACTCTATTGTGTGTGTGTGCCATATTTTGTTTATCCATTCATCCACTGTCCATGTTTTGTGGTATATAATTACATAATGCCTGCAGCCGTACCACTTGGTGTCTGATCCCATCAGATCTCGGAAGCTAAGCAGGGTCGGGCCTGGTTAGTACTTGGATAGGGGACCACCTGGGACCACCTGGGAACACCAGGTGCTGTAGGCTTGGGAGAAGGACCTAGCAACCCACTCCCAAAAATCAATCCGCCATTAAAAACCCTAAGAATAGCAGAGAAGCACCAACAATAGTGTTTCACCTGTTGTACATTGGGTCGCTATGAGTCAGACACTGACTTGATGGCACCTAACAACAACAACAATTACATAATAGGAAAAGCCAACTTCTCAGAACAAAGCTGTCTAATAGTAGGGAATTCTACCTTGACTCCATCTCCATGCAATTGCTCTTCCTGGATCCTACATTAGGTCCTATGTTCTACATCTTTATGAATGGAATATGTGATTTTTCTCTGAACATATTATGAATTACAGGGGTCACTCCTGTTCCTATATTTGTTCAGACAAATTACTTCTTAAACCCGGGTTTGAAATTTACTCTAAAATACCAAGAGTAATGAATCAGCTTGTCCCCAGTTTCAGGGTTACTCACTGAGTGCCACTTTCTTTTTATTGCACCATAGTCAATTTTACCAGAAGGCAAAAGAATTTTCAAAAAGCCTTCAGAGTGCAACAAGCACTGATTCTTCTTTATTCTACTCTCAAAGAAAGGAGGGGTCTCCCCCTGAAAATGAATGTGGTATACTCAGTTAAAGAATGTTCAAGGGGAAAAAAAAGAATGTTCAAGAGTTGGCTTGCAGCATTCACAATCCAAGAACACAGCTGCTTTCTTCTCTTTGTGGCCCTTCACATATTATCTCATAAAGCCACTTCTGCCAGACTGTGTTATTCTCTTTTTGAGAGAATTTCTATGCACAAAGTCATTTTTGCTACAGCTACTCATACAAATGCTTGATGTTTGCCCATACAAAATAAAAGTCACATCAAAAGCCAAAAGTAATTAAATGAACTATCACATAACACACCTAATATAACATAAATGACTTTTCTTTTAAAGCAGCCAGATAATACTGGGATATTCCTTTTGTGTCTATATCATTTACCTATAATTGTAGATGCTTAAGAAGAGCAGGGATAGAAAATGAAGTTTTAACACTTTAAAAAAAACAGAAAGGAAATTCATATCACAGTGAAAATTTCTCACAGTTAGGAAAACTCTTGTATCTTTTATTTAAAAGCACCCTATCTTAGAAGGTTTTATTAAAATAAAATAGTATCTGCCTATAATCATATCATGTAACTGATTGCTTTTTCTTTTTTCTCTTGCTCAAGAGTAGGAAATGTGATTTGTTTCCTATAAGGGTCAATTTTAGAGTTATTTTCCAACTAAAAAAGACCTAAAGAACAAACAATCAAGTTAGGTCATCTAAGGCCAGTGTCTGAGTTTCTCAGAAAGAGCTGCCAATTGACCAGAAATCCACCACACTGGCCTATATTGTTAAGCTACGAAAGGGACAGTCTTTTTAGATTGAACTAGGAGGTCAAGCAAGTCTTAATTTCTTGAATTCAAAAATAAGTCCCTGTAAATGCAATGTCCTAATAAAATTGAAACAAAGCAGCCCTGTACACAGACAAATAAAACCTAAATCAAACAACAGCCTCCTTACAGATATTTTGCTGTCAGGATCCAAAGCATTTTGCAGTTCTTTTAGGAAATCTTGAATTGGCCCAGATGTACTGATTTTTCAGTTATCTTATCTGCTGTCAGAAGGAAGCTTTAATAATGAGTTTATTTAGTAGAGTAGGATATTAGTGGCCAGCTGGGCCCCTTCTTATAACTTCAAGTAAGGATATATTCACCATCATTATTTTACTAAAACTCAGCTTAAGCTAGCATTTCACCATTACACTATTAGCCTAAAACTTTCCTGAGACATCTAATGCAAGCACTTCCAGCCACTAAGTACAGTATACAGTCCATTTCCAAGTCAATTTATCCAGTATTAACTGAGCTCTACCCAGAGAAAACCTAAATTCCAGGCTAGGACTCCTGCTGCTTTATTTCTGTCACTACATTTGTAGATTTGACACACTTTTTTTAGACAAGATACAACTAAGATTTATAAAATTTAACTAGTTACATGTTTTCTGAACATTTGGAGAGAAAGTTAGCACATTAAGCAAACTGTAATAATAATGTTCAAAGAAAATGAAAGTACAGCCTTCAAATGAATGGAATACACTCTATGGTAAGTCATCTGCATGACTAATGCTTGAGTACTTTCTTCAACTACTCAAAAAAATTATATTAATTTTAAAATTTCTTGGAATATAAATGTTTAGGAAAAACAATTTTTGGTGCTGATAGGATAAGTAAGCATTTTTTACTCCATAAAATAAAAATGGCCTGGATGATTTTGATTTCTTTTTGTAAATCATAATATTGCATTGATGCATAATCATTCTTAGATTTGTAAGGTGCACAGGCTATATAAGTTCTTCCTAGGGCTTAATTGTAGTTCCTTAAATGTTTGAAAATCCCATTGTAGGTTTTGCAGTGTGTTTCACTGTGTTGCCCATATATCTTTAGACTGTATCATGCCTAATGATACCATAGATCTTTGAAAGGGTATTTTCTTTTTTGTTTTTGTTTTTATTTTAAGAGATAGGGTCTTGCTGTGTTGCCCAGGCTAGCCCCAAACTCCTGCACTCAAGCCATCCTCTTACCTTGGCCTTCCAAGTAACTGAGCTACAGGCACATGCCACTGCACCTGGCTTCTCCCTTTCATATTTTTAAACTAAAGATAGCAAAATTATAGGTAAACTTGAATGGAAAAAAATAGAGTTTTAGATTTCAGGGGGCTCTATCTACAACATTGGTAAATTAGCTCCAATGAAATAGTTGAATATCAATTCCCTGTATTTTAGTATTAAATTACCTTTCCCTAACATTTTGCTGGACTTTAAATGTATATGAAAAAATACCATTGCATGTTGATGACTGATCTTCTAAGTTCACTAAAAAGATATGACATTGGAATTCTGTTCTTATTCACCCATCTTCTTCTCAGATGATTCACAGAAACTGGGAAGAAAGTTCCTAATAAGATAGCTACTTATAAGGCGGGCATGGTGGCACATGCCTGTAATCCCAGTGACTTAGGAGGCAGAGGCAGGAGGATCGCAAGTTTGAGACCAGAGGCAGTCTGCATAATTTAGTAAGACCCTGTCTCAAAAAGTAAAAATAAATGGGCTGGGGGTGCAGGTCAGTGGTACAGCACTTACAAAGCATGCAAGCTCACAGTACCCATAGTATCACACAAAAAAAGCTATTTATTTTCTTCTCCTCATGGCTGCACAGTGTAATACTGCACACACCATTATTATCTGTTTTATTAGGATCACAGACACATCTCATTACATACATTGTAGCTAAATACTTGACTTTTGCAAACTTTCATTCTTTCCCAGCAGGTAGCTGCTTTAGTATCTGTAAAGTAACTGGTTGCTAATAAACTTCAGTGGTGTTCTCTGTAAGTCTCCAAGCCCATTAATTATTTGGCCCGTGACAATAGTCTAGTTGCAAAAGTTATAATCTTTTCTGAACTGATGTACATTCTGGTCCCTAGATTTGATTTTCTCTATGCAAAAAGTTTTTGTTGTTGTTGTTGTTGTTGTTGTTGTTGTTGTTGTTGTTGTTGTTGTTAGGTGCCCTCAAGATGGTATCTGACTCATAGTGACCCTTATAGAGTTTTCAATGGCTGACTGTTTCAGGATTGCCTTGGGAGTGGGTTGCCATGTCCTTCTCCCATTTATGCAAAAAGTTAATGGGACACATAAACCCATGGATAGTTATAGCTTCTTGTCACCCATTCTATTTTAAATATTGATCTTGAGTATAAACTCAAACTCTCTATAAACTATGAGAAAAACAAAGGCTTGTATTAGAGGACTAAGGAATCAGAAAAGAATGAAAACATAATGGAGTATGGTAAGAAACGAAAGTCCAGTTAGTGCTTTGAATGTAAATAAAGAGTGACTTATTAACTGATCTATGATCTCAGGAGATTTTAATTTAATATTACCACCAATTTTACTCTTCTTTGTTTGAAACATCTTTGTTCTAATGGAACTGTGCCAACTCTCCTTGAGACAGAAAGATGAAACATGTCCGGGTCGCTGTGTGTGGTTGTATCTGACCCAGTGCCAAAGACTGGCCAGGAGCAGGCCTGTCTGTTAGTGAGACAGTGTGAGACAGTCTGTTCCCCTTGCAGCTGTTCACATTTCCTTGTTTTTGCTTTGGTGCTATGTGTGTGGATCTTTTTTTTTTTTTTTTTTTTTTTTTTTTCTAATAATAAAGTGCTGACCTTGGGTAACTAATTTCTTTAGAAAAGAAAGAAAGTAGTAATAGGTTTCTACATCCTTGCTTTCCTTCTAGGGATAATTTATTAACGTTTTTTCCTCCCTCTTCCTCCCCCTCAGCACCTCAGCTTTACAAATATGCTTGATTATTTTCAGATTTAAGGAAAGTAACAGCAAAAAGGGAGGACTCAGCAACCCACTCCCGAAAATCAATCCGCCATTGAAAACCCTATGAGTAGCAGAGAAGCACTGACAGTAGTGTTTCGCCTGTTGTATGTAGGGTCACTATGAGTCAGATATCAACTCCCTGGCACCTAACAACAACCACCTAACAATAGCAAAAAGGGACTGGGGTTTAGCTCAGTTTGTAGAGTGCTGCTCTGTGCTCTCTGAGGCCCTGGGTCTGATCCCCAGCACCACAAAAATGTGAGAAGGACTTGGCAGCCTACTCCTCAACACAATCCGAAAACAATCAGCCACTGAAAACCCTATGAATAACAAAGAAGCACTGACATAGTGCTAGGCATGGCACAGTGTCAGGGAGTGTTTTGTTCTGTCGTACAGAGGGTTGCTATAAGTTGGACCCAATTCGACGGCACCTAACAACAAAAAAAATTACAAAAGGAAATATATTTTGACATTCCAGTCAATCTTGAATTAAAGCTTCAAGAACAGATATACAAACTACCACCCTCAAGCTAAATCCAGCCAGCCACTTGTTTTTCTAAATAAAGTTTTATTGAGACACAGGAAATGTCCATTCATTTATGGATTGTTAGCAACTATTCTTGCACAACATAACAGGGTTGATTGGTTGTGACAGAGATCATGTGGCCCCAAAAGCCTAAAATAGTTTCTATCTGGTAGGATAAAATTAAGATCTTAACATTCTTTGACATGGAAAGGCCTGAAATTGATTGTCTAATAGCTTTCAAATCATATTTAGTGTATTTTTTCCTGCAGCCTATAAATAACATTTTCTACAGTTTTTCCCCCAAATTTTTCTAACGGTATCTCCCTGATATGAGGCATTGTGTGTTACTAAATTCTAATACAAGTGGAGGAGATCTGGTGTGAGAAAAGACAGCATATCAGCATGCCAAGACCTGTTCCCTGCTGCTCTGGCTGTATAACCCTAAGTGCAGCGTTTCACCTGACTATACATCAGCTTTCTCCTCTGTGTTAGTGAGCTATCAGTTACTGTGACAAAATACCTGAGATAATCAACTTATAAGGAAGAAGGGTTAAAAATAAACACAAATTTAAAAGTAAAGACAAAAAAGGAAGGAAGGAAGGTTTACTTTGACTCACAGTTTTTGAGGTTTCAGTCCATGGTCAGTTGGCTCTGTTGCTTTTGGGCCAGTGGCAAGACAGTAGTACATAATGGCTCGAGTCCATGGTGGAGGAAGGTGCTCATCTCATAACAGCCAGGAAGCAAAGAGAGAGAGGAAGAGGAGAGGATTCTATTATCCCCTTCAAAGGCACTCTCCCAGTGACCTAACTTCCTCTCATTAGGCCCCACCTCTTAAAGGTTCCACCACCTCCCAATAACATTACAGACTGGTGACCAAGCCTTTAGCACATGGTCACCTGGGGGACACTTACCCTAACCATAACATTCTCTTTAAAATGGGAGAATTGAATCATGTTACTATCTAAGGTCTTTTCTACCTTAAAAACCTTATGAAATGAGTCTGATTTGAAAGATACAGAGAAAAAAATTAAATAATGGCCAAAATATATGTAATTTCAGAGGAAAGGATTTTACTTTGCAAGCAAGACCAAAAGGAAATAATATCTGGTTCCTAAAGAAACAAACTAAAATAAGGATTCCCACTATGTTTATTTTTGTTACTCTGAATTTTTTATAAATATCTATTATTTCTGTGTGCTCATTCAGATACTCATTTTTTTAGGAAACATTCATGAAACATGTACTGTGTCCTCAGCCCCATGTGAGGTGCTTTTACCTAATGTCATGGAAAAGAGAAAGAAGCACTTACACAGTGTGTTCTATAATCATGAACCTCAGGCAGCCAGCTCCTTCTTAGCTACTGGTGCCCTTGGTGTGGCAAGCATCCCAAAGTTGGTGCTGTGTATGGCTTTGACATCACTGGTATACTTTGCAGATGGCTTCAGCAGTACCCTCTTGGCTCCTGCCTTTAGATGTTACCCCATAGCTCCCTTTTTCTGGGTTCTCCTCCTCCGTGCAGGCAGTCCTTTTGGGTAGGGTTCCATCAAGGTTACATTCTGAGACATCTTGACTCATGGGAAACACACATTCTTGCCCCAACCTACACTACAAGTGTGGGCTTCTCCAGGTGACCTACAGCCACAAAAGAGACAGACACTAGTCTCTTTTCATTTAGGATCTAAAATGCCATATGTCAAGCCACCCCAAAAACTCTCTCACACAAAGAGATCCTTCCTAGTGCACCAAGGTGTGCCTGCTGTAATTTGCTGCAATTCAGCAAGCCATCTCCAGAGAACGAGGCAGCAAACTCTTCTTGCTAGTACCTCCACTTCCTATGCAGGTTGTTCTGGAGCGTTCTCCACCCTTCACTTTGCAGGAGGGAAGAAACAGTTCTCTTACCCTCCACAAGAAGAGAAAGTCAAGTGCTTGTCTTCTCAGTCCTGTGACTCCCACAAATTTGAGGCCTCTGCCTCTAAGGCAGAATGAGGCCCTAGGGTAAGTGTGGAAGGACCATTTTGACTGTGTTCAGCAAGCCCTGGAGGGGTGCACTGGCGCCTCCCTAGCAGACTTGATGCCACTTACTTCCTGTTTGCCTTAGCTTTGGGCTCAGAGTCCAAGACAACAGGTAAGGTAAGGTGTCAAGTCACATTATGCGTAAGTATTCTTTCTACAAATGGGATGGAGAAAAGGGTAAAGGATAATATAAAGAGCTATAAGCTACAGCTTTCCTTTGTTCTCAAAACCCAGCCACTTCTCACTTGTCCTCTCAGCCTTGGCAAAACTCTACCTGGATTTGAACTTCAAGTCCTGCAAATCAGCCTGTTGGCTGCATACAATACAAAGATGACTCGTGGGAGTGGAAATTCCAAAAGCACCATGGTTTGGGGGTGTTGTGTTTTTTTTGTTTTTTTGTTTTTTGGGGGGGTTTTTTTTTTTTTTTTTTTTGGTTTTTTGAGTACAGTTTTTAAACACTTCAGTGGTCAGGGCACTGTGGTGCACACCTGTAATCCCAGCAACTCTGGAGAATGAGGCAGGAGAATCACAAGTTCAAGGCCAGAGGCAGCCTACACAACTTAGTGAGGCCATGTCTCAAAATAAAAACGGGGATTGGAGTGCAGCCCAGTGGGAAAACATTTGCCTTGCATGCACGAGGCCCTGGGTTTAAACCCCTAGTAGTACAAAAATGTGAAATAAAATACTTTGATGTTACATTGCAGTCAAACTTTTCTCCTTTGATAACATTTTATTTACCTGTTTTGCCACCTTTGTTGAATACTTCATATTTATTTTAAGTCTCATTAAAATATTTTGAGGCAAAAATGAAACGATAGAAACTGAGAGGATAAATGAATGTTGTCATTTTATCCATATGCATCCAAGTAGTCTCCAACTTAGGGCTGACCACTGAGATCAGTGCCAGTTGATACTGCTGGGCACCAGACTACTCTCAGGTCCCCAAAAGGGATCAAGCCATCCTAAGTTTCTGAGCCTTTGCTTAGATATGTCTGTGGTATTTGTGAGGTCTTTGAGGACAGGAGCTCTCATATTTTTCATCACTGAAACCTCTGTGGGTTCAGACTGCCTAGAACATAGTAGGACCTCTGTACATATTGGATGGGTATACAGATGGGTAGACAACTATGTATGTGGATGCTCCAGTAAGGGTTCACTTTTTCTCTCTGATGGTGATAAAATTAGCCCCTTCCTGTATCCCTTTCTGCTTCAGTTCTTCCTTGCCCTCTTCCATCATGAGCAGGCACTTAAAATTCACCACTTAGCCTTAGCCACATGGGCACCATCCTCCCCATCCAGTGCCTGCTTAGAGAGCTCCAGTCTTTGTGCTCTCCTAGGTGCTGGGGGACAGAGCCCAGCTCAGACAGAAGGCCTGTTCTTTCAATTCCTTCTCACTGTATCTACCTTTCATATTAAAGCACGAGGGACTGGGGTTTAGCTCAATTGGTAGAGCACCACTCCACACTTTCTGAGGACCCAGGTTTGATCCCCAGTACCGCAAAAATGGGAGAAGAATGTGGCAATCCACTCCCAAAACAATCAGCTATTGAAAACCCTATGAAGGTCCTTATAGTCAGACATGCCTCAATGGCACCTAACAACAACAACAAACTTCCTCTTGTCCTACCACTAGTTCCACAGAACTTGAGGTGAGCATGTGATTGAACTAGATCAGGGCCTACCAAAGGAGCAGAAGTCAGTTCGGTCTGAGCACCTTCCTTAGAGTAGGGCCTTGCAAGTATTGAAACTCCAGACACCTTCATGCCATCTATGAAATCATTATAAGGCTAGAACATTTGTTCTCAATTGACTACTCTGTGTCTGTTTCCATATATATGTGTGTGTGTGTGTGTGTGTGTGTGTGTGTGTGTGTATGGCTCGGATTTAGCTCAGTTGGTAGAGCGCCGCTCTGCAGTCTCTGAGGTCCCAAGTTCAATTCCCAGCACTGCAAAAATGGGAGAAGGACATGGCAATACACTCCAGAGGCAATCCCGAAACAATCAGCCATTGAAAACCCTATAAGTGTCACTATGAGTCAGATATGACTCGACTAACACATACGCACACACACATATATATAGCTTAGACTAATAACTAGCATTTAATAAGTGCTTAATAAAGTAGCAATTATCATTGTTATTTGTATACAGATTAAATGTGCCTTATCCAAAATACTTTGAACCAGAAGTGTTTTAGATTTTGTATTTTTTCTGATTTTGGAATATTTCATATACATAAATGAGATAATGGGGATGGGTCCCAA